>JANHFO010001999.1:21952-35377 GCA_032468095.1 Pareas carinatus | reverse complement strand
GGAAGGAAGGAAGGAAGGAAGGAAGGAAGGAAGGAAGGAAGGAAGGAAGGAAGGAAGGAAGGAAGGAAGATTTATTTATAGGAGAGTCATCACTAGATCAGACCAGATGCTGAGAGACCAATGAAAGTTTGCCTATAAGTTCTGTAAGTTATTTCCTTAAATTAGATATTATCCTTAAATCTAGATATGAATAGATTTACTATTTAACACCACAAAAGAGCATCAGGACAGGAAAGGGATTTGCTTGCAAACGAATGCAAAACAGTCAAACCAGAAAAGTGAAAGTGTAGCCGAATTTGCTTATTAGGATCTTTTCTGTGAATAAAAAAAGGGAAAACTGCTCTGTGAACCAGATTTTTTTAATCAGAAGCCTCAAACATGTGTACACATCCATAAAAGGCATCATTTCATAAATCATTCAGGTGATATATTTTTGTTTCATTTGGCTTATGATCTATATTTTGACTCAAATTGATGGATGGGTTATTTTTACCTATAAGTATGAAAACACATTGCTATAATGATTAAATTAACTTCTTACCATACTATGTTTTGAATCAAAAGTAAGAACTTGTTTAATTTCATCTATGGCCCTGTTAATCAGCACCAGCATTCCTCTGTTATAAAAGAGAAACTATTTCTATCTCCACACCCTTGTTTTAGATCCCTCTATTTGTAGAGGAAAATGCTTAGAGTCTCTATGTGAGGAGTGGCACAGAATATTTATACTTAGATTGACCCTTTAAAAATGGTACGATATTATTCTCTAACCTTTAGCATGTTATTTTAGTAAGTTTCAATAAAAGAACAGCTAACAATTTTGACTAATAAGTGGCCTGTGACAACAAATGCAGATGATAAAATCTGATGTCTGCTTATAATTCCCTTGGATCCAAGTTCAGTCTTTGATTCAAACATTAAATGTTATTGTTTTCATAACATTTATCAGAATATGAAAGCATCTTACCAAAGCCTCTGCTTTTTAAAATGACTTTAGGGAGCTGATCAATGTTCTTCTAATCATTTAATGGGTTTTATGGCTATATGAAATGTCTCAGTGTGAAGTTTTGCCTGGGAAATAGTACTGAGACTGCTTTGTCTTGGTGGATGATGGCCTATAATTAAAAATTCCCAGATCAGAAAAGTAGGATCCTGATAGTTCTTTTAAACTTCTCAGTAACTTTAAGTAGCATCAAACATGGTAACCTTTTTGGCTGTCCAAGAAGCTTTGGTGTTGGAAGGACTGTTTTGCCATAGAACTGGTTGTTCCTGTTGGCACTCTAGTGAATGAACTATGGTGCCAAAGAGTTTTATCTTGTCTTCTATACTGTTTAACCTTGGTTTCAATTTCCCACTGGACACAATTTAAAGGGATGGAATCGACTTTTTAAAAGAATAATCTGCTATGTGTCAGCTAGATTTGATGGCAAAATAAATTAATAAATGGCATAAGGCTCAATAATTTTTGGGACTGTCTTTCACACTGTGAATCTTCCTAGTTAGTTTACATCAGCAGGAAAGACTTTTTTGAAGATGGCTCCACTTCCAACTGGAGTACATAGGAAAGAATATTTCATCAAGCATGAAATGAATACATTCAAATGAATACCTAAAAAGATACTTGTGGCAAAAACACTGCTTTTGTGAAGTTTTAATGGTTATATTTTCATGTTTTACTTTAATTTTGCATTTGACATCAATTTATTTATTTGTTATTTAGACTTATATACCACTTAACAATGCTTTACAGTACTCTCTAGGTGGTTTACACAGTCAGCATATTGCCCCCAACCATCTGAGTCCTCATTTTACCCACATCGGAAAAATGGAAGGCTGAGTCAACCTTGAGTCAGTGAGAATCGAACTGCTGAACTTTGATGGCTAATGGCAGATGGCAGTCAGCAGAAATAGCTGCAGTGCTGCTAATAAATAGAAATTCACCCCCCAAAATCAGCAGTGTTTCTTCAGTCTACAGATTTTGCAACCCCAGAGAATGAAACTGCTCTTCTTCCCAATTTTATTTTTTGCAACACGTTCTACTTAGTGATTTTGATCAAACCATCATGAAATATTTCTTTCTCCCTGTTGAGTATGTTGGGGCACTTTGCTTAACCCATCACAAGACCCTCACCTGACATGACCCCCATCTAACCCATCGCAAGATCCCCACCTGATGCGATCCTCCCATCACAAGACCTATTGGCCACACAAAGTCTTTATAAGCAGAAAAACATCAACACTGACATTCCATAAATTCCACTGAAATTGTTACCTATCATTGTAACAAAACATTTGGAAACCAACCCACAAGCTCAAAGAACGAATCTCCACCCTCATTTTAGTTGCATAGCAAGAATGAAAGAGGATAAAATTACAAAACTGTATGTAAGAGCAGGGATTAGGAAAGTTCAGGAAAAAGAAAGTGAAACTAACAGAAAAATTCAAAGAGGAATTTTTGCAAAATATAGGATTGCCTGAATGAATTTTATAAGTAGTGAATTCATTACTGAAGAGTTGGTTTCTATGGTCCTTAAGAAGATCTTAATTATTCTGAGAAAAAGCTCTCTGGACCCAAAGATTATAATAGAGGTCCATGGTAAAAAGATTATAATAGATGTCCATGGTAAATGCCATCTTTTGCGGAAAAGGATTACAAACATAGCTGTAACCTAACTATAGAAATTCTGTTAGCATATTGCTCATCTAAAGATCTATCTCAGTCTAAGCTTTTTAAATTATTATTATTTAGGGACAGAATTGGCTTAGATCATCCCAAGGACTATTCTAAATATCTTTTGGGTAAGGTCACTTGGATCGGCTCAGAGATAGATTTTGGCTGGGCAGCCTAGAGAATGAAGTTGCTGGGTGAGATCATCTATCACAAGCATGCTGCTAATACTTAGGTATACATCTCTGTACTAGACTGTATAAAATGATTCAGTAAAAATGCTTACTAGTGCTAGAAGTGATGAGAGCATCAATAGGGATGAACATTTCAACCCAAGCAAGACCAAATGTCTCCAGGTTTCAGAGCCGCATGGCTCTGGAGCTGTTCTATCAATATCTCCAGATAGAGTAGTACTCCTCAGAGTTGGTGCACAATCTGGGAGTCCTCGTGAATTTTCAAGTCCTGCCAGAGGAGCAGGTGATGTAACAATTAGGAGGATCTTTGTGCAAATCCATCTCATGTACCAGTTGTACCCATTCCTACATTCAGAGGCTTTGCTCAGGGTCACTCATTCAGTACTTTAGTCACATCCTGTTTAAATTACTGTAATGTTCTCTATATGGGTCTGCCCTTGGAAAGAATTGGGAAACTTCAGCTGATTAAGAATGTGAGGTCTTTAGGGATGGATTGTCAGCACAGTCCAATATATGTGAATTTTGATCTGTAAGTTGTTTGTAGGTTCCCTCAGTGTTTATTATATTTGCTTTTAATTATAATATTGGTTTTGTATTGTTAGTCATCCATAATTATTTGCTTATGTTGGGTTATATATATACATTTTCTAAATAACTTGAGAAGAAAGATAGATAAATGTCACTTTGATTCTACCCACCCACCGAGATCTTGCTGTTGATAGTATTGTTTGGACACAATTTCTAGAAAGTAACATTGGATTTCTATTTTAGGATTATTTCTACAAAGACTATTTTTTTGGTTTCATATTTATATGAAGCTGCTAGCTTCACAGAAAGTTTAGACTAAAATGTTACCATAGCTTAATGGTATGCAGTTAAAGCATATGTATTAGGAGAGCTTGTGTATGACCAGCATTGAGTTCACCTATGAACCAGGTGCTGAAGCTGAAGATCAGTTCCTGGCTCTTTATTTCTTTTCTTTTTTTTAAAGGCACTACAGATGAGAGATTCTCAAACCCTGGACAGGGATAGCTTGGATCTGCTGATTCATGGTGATAACCTCTAAACTAACTGCTGTAATGCAGTCCATATGATGTCATCCTTGAGATTGCTCCAGAAACTAGAGCTAGTACCTTACATGTACTAAAATATCTTCACTGGCTGCCAGTTCGGTACTGAGCCAGACTCGAATGAATGGCAATTTAAATACATCAGCCACCAAGATACCTACAATCTCTAGAGGGGTGCATGCTTTGCATAATATAGATTACTGATTTGCCACTTCTGTACAATATAGGAATAGGCCATATCCGTGATGGCTCTGTTCAATGAAAAACACTCAACGTTGTGAGGGAGACACTAGCCAATTCAAATAGGCTGAAGCTACAGATCAAAAAGTTGGACTTCTATGTAACTTATATCGACAATGTGTGTGTGTGTGTGTGTAAATTTTAATGTTTGTTGGCTTAGTCTTGGACTGTATATTGAACTGTACAAAACTTTTAATGAATTTTATAGTGCTATATACAATTTTGGGATGTTTCGAATAAACTATAACAAAGACTATTTTTCAGAATATTAGTAACAGTAACAACAGAAATAGGTTAAATGGCTAGAAGCATGCAAAAATATTTATCTCTATGAAGCCAAACAAATAACCAAATCAGATTTTTATCACTTGCTGAATCTAATATGGCAGTCAAAACTTTAGGCAGGCTTTCATTTCATCTATCCATATTCTAGCAAAATATCCCAGAATGTAACAGAAGAAAGCAACGTATGTGCAGTCAGTTAGATACAATATTCAGAGGAAGGAATACATGAATATGTATTTCCTGGACATGCCTTATCTGTTATATTAGCAGCTCAAAAATTTTCTCCAGGCACATATATTGCTCAGTATTTGCACACTAGAATTTCTATTATAACAGGAGACTATAGCAAGTCTATAATATGAAATTCATTGTAACTATTTGAGAATAAAGGTGCCATATTGGTGCCATGGTTGGACCTGTTGTAACACATGACTGTGGAATTGGGGTTAATTTCTTGAGGAATAGATCTGGATACTTGAAAAAGTATCTTGAAAAAGGTGAAGTAATTGAAAAAGAGCACGGAAACCAGGATGATATCAGCAAGAGCTCCCAACAATTTAAAGTAGCTACAATGCATAATAGTAGATAAATGATGACTAAGCAGCAGTCTAAAATAGGCCTGATTTCCAATGTTCAGGGACAACTGCTTCATATAGTATTTCATTAATTTGATTAATTTTCAGTTCAGATTAATGATCTTTTCCTCACTATTTACAAAAGGGTCAAATACATACTTCTGACTTGCACACTATGTTCAGCTTGTCTTACATGTTTAGGCTTTCATGAATGTTTCTATTGTTATCCACTCTGTAAATCCTGTTTCCAAAACTAGAAAACTTTTTTATTCCTGACTTAAGCAGCTCTTATCTTTTTGCCCCTTTCTATAAAGAGAAAGGCAGCCCATCTGTTTAACAAATCTGTCATTTCCTTCTTTCCATGCTTCTCATTCCCGCAATGTCATTTTTAGTCAACCAGTTGTATGGATTCAGTTTTAGAATTTTAGTAGCTCAAGTTGTCTCTATCAGTGTTACATCTCATATTTTCAGAGTTAACCATTTGGTATAGTTTGCCCTCTCTTATAGCCAGAACTATACTTGAGTTAGAAGATGTATAGTCATACCACTTGGATCAGTGGGATCTTCAAAAAAGGAAGAGTATACCTGTGTAAACTGCTTAGAGAGTGCTGTAAAGCACTGTTAAGCGGTATATAAGTCTAAATAATAAAAAGTCATTCCTAAAGCATTAAACAAAAATTACTTCTAATCATGTAACCTTTTAGCCTTAGTCTTCTAAATTAATTTGTTTTTCATATGAATACATACTGATATATTCCCAGGAAAACAGGTAGCAGATAATAATTGAATAATTTAGTGTCCTTTTTCAAAATGGGACTACAGTTACTTTAGCAGCACCTTTGTCCCTAGTCATTCTTTTTCTTCATTGCATAACTGTCACATAGCAAAACGTGAAAAAATTATACAATAATGTGTTCTTGTTTATCTCTGAATTAACAATAAAATAATTATATTCTAGGCTTCACATATGATAACACACACTATTCTTCGGAGGAACTGTATCAGTATAGGCAAATAAATGCCACATATGAAGTAGGTCAAGAAAATTTTAATATTTAGTAAGATATCTATTTCTAGAGGTTTACACCACATTTGATCATATAAGAAATACACAGTTAAATTGGCGAAAAAACAGAGATGTACAGCAATTTGGAATATCCTTATTCTAATCCAAAATTATAAATCCATTGGGAAACACTGAACTGTGTAATGAGTATGTAATACTAGTTCTTACAAAAACTATATATCAGACTGGTTTGTACATATTAATGGTCCTGCATATCAGATTAGGAATGGGAAGACAATTACAATCAAAATAATGAACTAAGAGAAGAAAAACAAGAGAATGATTCTCTTACTAATTATCCTATTTTTTATTATAAAATTAGACAAAACTCGTATTAGGGAAAAACGTATGATAAATGGTTCTTAAACACCACTTAATCCATGCCAAAAGACAGAACAAGAAAGGATTGTTAGAACAGTTTAGAAACAAAACATATATTCCTTATTTATTATTCTTTCAAAATATTATGAATGAAGAGCATTGGTATGATGATGATTATGTAAACATTTATAGAACTTTACATGAGACCCCCTCTTTCGCCTTTTCTCTCTTGACACTTCTTATTATATGAATAGTTTAGGAAGAAATGTCTAAATCAGTTGTGATATGTCATGATTACCAAAACAAATATTTTTGTTTTTGTTTTAGGTTAATTCTAGCTGTCTTTATTTAACTTTGCTTGGCAAGACAGATGCACTTTGACATTCTGACATGTAAGTTTTTATTTACTGCTTACTGTTACATCTAAATCAGGCAACTATGGCTTATTTAATTAGCTATTCTCAAAACAAATCCTAGTATAGAGCAAAATGTGAACTTATGCAGGTGAAAAAGGATGACCCAAAGTAGCTGCATATAGGAGCTGGAGACAAAAGTACACCATGAACTAAAAAGAATCAAAGCAAGCAAAGAAACAAAAAATATAAGGGCCTTGCTAAAATGTCAGCCTAATGAGAAATTTGCCTGTTGAGAGTTATATTGCTACTTAAGCATTGCCTGATATGCCCAAAAGAAGAGTAGGAAAGAATTGCATTATGGGATTAATGTGGATGCCTGCTTAGTAGGCTCATTTTGTTGACAACTTTGGTGATGTAGCGGATGGTGTGTGCATGTGTTTGGTGATCTGGCTAGTTTGGTGGATGGCCTACAATGTACCAATTAGCTTGGACAGAAGAAGAAGATGAATACGCTGATGATACCCAATTTTGTGTCTCTACTACTGACCATGTAGGTGATGCTGTTGCAAAGCTGTCCTGGAGGCTGATGGGGAATAAATCAACTCCAGCTCAAGCCTGGCAACACAGAGTGGGGTTTTGGCTTTCCTAGGTCTGGTGACTTATTATCTTTACCTTTGGATGGGACTGTACTCTCCTGCATTGAGTTAGTATACAATTTGGGTAGCCCTCTACTTATGGCATCTGCTTGATGAGCAGATGGCAGTCATAGCTAGATGGACCTTTGCAGAGATCCCCTTTCTAAGCCTATTGCATCCTTTTCTGGAGCAATAGGCCTTATTCATAGTCACCTACAGCTTAACTTTTTCCTGGTTGGATTATTGCTAAGTGCTTTACATGGGGCAAAGGGATGGTGTGATGTCTCAGCAGTTAAGACGCTGGGCTTGTTGACTGGAAGGCAACAGCCCAGGTGCGAGACCCAAACGCAATGGGGTAAGCGCCCATTCTTGCCCGAGCTTTGCCAATCTAGCAGTTGGAAAGCATGCAAATGGAAGTAGATATGTATCCCTTTGGTGGGAAGGTAACAGTGTTCCATAATATCATGACCACAGAAATGTCTTCAGACAGTGCTGGCTCAATAGCCTTGAAACAGAGATGAGCACCGTCCCCTATAGTCAGCTAAGTAAAATCTGCATGATTCCTTTATAGTTTACATGAGCCTGCCCTTGAAGACCACATGATCCAGAATGGTCCAGAATGCAGAAGTGTGTATAGTATTGGATACTCATAGATTTGCCTGTGTTATATCTTTATTGTGTGAGTTGCACTGGCTCTGTTTCCTTTTGGGTGCAAGTCAAGGAGCTGTTTATTACCTTTAAAGTCCTAAATGGCACAGGACCTTGTTATTTGTAGGACTGCCTCACCCTGAGAATATCTGCCCATCCCACTAGATCAGATAGAATAGGCATATTCCAAGTCCCTTCCCTGAAATCCTGCTAACTAGTGGGTTCTCAGAAGCATGACTTTGCATGGTTACTTCCATCTTATGAAATACTCTCCTCTGGTAATTCAGCAGGTTTCTTCCCTTTTAGCCTTTCAGAAGGTCATTGTGATCTGGCTTTTTACTGAGGTGCTGGGAAAGATTACATAGATAGAAAGTATGGAATAAGCCAACTGGACCCTCCTGTGGAGCATCCTAAGGGGATGATTAAAGCCCAAGGTTTTTGTTTCATTATTTTACTATTTTTATTATTGTTTTATAGTTATTGGTTTTATTATTGTTGTGAACTGTCCAGAATTACTTAACATGGACGGTTTTGTAAATCGTATAAATAATTAAAGAGCACTTTGTTAGAAAGTGTCTGTTTTCTTTTATGCAGGTGACAGAGAAGGTTTGGGTAATACATTCCTTCTTTTTTAAGCTTCTTGGTCTCGGTCTGAATCTGGATTTTATTTTAATGGAACACTTGAGTATACAACATTCATCTGTAGTAAATGAAGTTCTTGGTTCTCCTGGGACTTATAAAATCTGTACTTATGTGTCAAAACTCAAACTAATAATGTAAAAATGATAGAGACTTCATATCTTTAAAAATAAAATACTGTATTGTAGCACTTCAAAATTATGATCTTTGAGGAAACATTCAGCTCTTTAATTTTTGGGGTGAAATTTAAGTTTCCAAAATAATTTGATGGTCCTAAACCCTACAAATATGTACCTGCCGGGCAGTACATTCTAAATATTGGCACACCTTGGCAAAATTGTAAAATATTTTCCAGTAGACTTTTAATGAGAATATCAAGACCAAATGTGGGAAAAGACTGTTTTGCTTATTTAGAACACGAACTGAACAAATTGTGCAATATTAATATCACAGTTAGGGTTAGTATTTTACAACAATGGTATGATATCAAATAAAGCACCTTATGCAATTAATGGCTTAAGATTTTAAATATTTAATTTTTTTAGTTCTTTAGACCAACATTATTTCAGGGATCCTACATTAAGAAATTCTTGTGCATTGCAGGATATGAGTCATTTGCTTAGAGTACAAACCCTTTTGCCACAAATTATGTTTATATTCCTAGTCAGAATGTCTTGAACATTTTGAATTGTACGGATCTGCAGCTAAAATCCTGTTTTTTTACTGTTTCTTTCTTCAAAATCTTTGTCCTTCCTTCTCTTATCTGCCAACATATATCTAAATGACACATGCACAACCCTCCAATTGCTACACAATTGGAACTAAGAGATTCTAATATCCCTTTCAATATCCCCCCCTTTTCCCCTGAATTGAAGCTTTTAGAATTTATTTATTTATTTACCTTAGGAAGAAATGTATCACCTCATAATTGTTCTAAGTAAAATTTCTTTGTCCTTTGCCCTAAAAGATTACACTGTATTGCCTCTTAATTTTTCTTCCTTACATTTTACCTATAATAAATCCTATTAAGTTATCTTGCAGACCAGATTATTTTTTAGACATTCTCCATAAAGACTGTTCTGTATACTATCTGAGAACATCTTAATATCTTAATTGCATATAAATGTGGATACCCATTAATAAAAGTATATTATTGATAATTTTATATTATAGCTTTAAATATTTTTAAAAAGGCACCTGGAGCTGCTGTTCTAGATCTGGAAAAGCCAAAGGAAAATCATTCTCTGGGGGTGAATCATCTGAAATAAAAACATAAAGATTATGAATTCATGATATAAAGATTAGAATTTGCTTACCTTTGTATTCTTGTATGTTCAGAAATAACATTTTGATTGACCTTTTATCACATTTATAGACTGTCTCCATATCTATAGAATATATGTTTATTTTTAATAAAGATATGTACATGTGGTTACAATATAATTGATCTCTGAAAATATCATTCTTGGTATTTTTCACAGCCAGTTTTGCCCTGAATTTCATATTTGATTCCACAGTGACATGTGTTGAAGAATGGTTAAGTATTTCTCCCCTCTTCCTTGTAGATGATATTACTTATTAATCAAGCTTTCCATTCCAATTACACAATTGTCAATCCACTAAATATGGGGAGATGTTGCCTTTGCTGCTGCTTTGTAAATGAAAATGACAGTTGCTCGGGTTCTAGAAACAATCATTCCATATTTGAGAATTCACCAAGTCTGTTTTCAGTCACAGGAAGCCATTGATGTAACCCTCTTGGTGCTAATATATTTTACAATGCAGTGCTAAAATTTCTTTAGTCCCAGAATGTTAAGCACTATAGACTATAATACCAAACATTGCTGTCAGAGCATCAGAAATCAATGAGTGGTCTGTAATCCTAAATTGGGTCAGAGATGGAAGCAATGATCAGAGACCAAGAAGTATCAGTAACACAAAATCTAAGACTTGGAAAACAAGGACTGGAAGAAGGAACAGAGATACAGCACTTCTGCAATGATGTTGAGTCAGCAGCAGTACATAACTAACAAAACTCTTAAAGAGCAATGTAGCGCTCTTAATGCTTCTTAGGGTTTAACTGGCTTACACTTTTTGTCTCAAGCATCTGTTGATGGCGCAGTTAGCTGGTTCTAGTTGAAACTCTGTGTTTGTTTCTGTATTCAAATGTTCTAAGATAATGTTTTAAATCAGAGGTCGCCAACCTGTGGTTCACAGACCACTAGTGGTTCGCGGGCTGGGTGCATCCAATAAGACACACCTGCCCCTGCCCTAACTACACGATATTAAGTGTAGGTGTAAGCAGTGCTTTTTTTGTAAAAAAAAATGTGCCGGAAGCCCAAGGCTTTTTTTGTCAGTTAACACAGTGGAACGGCATTCCAGCATTTGCTTGGATTTGCATGAGGATTGTCAAAATTTCGCCCGGTAGGCGAAAGCCCAGCTGGGGAGGGAGGGAAGGAAGCAATTTTCAAAACTTTGCATAAGCAGCGGTGGCGGTTCTTTATCCTCATGGCTTTGCGATGGCACGTGAGCGAGCGGCGGCAATTTTCTCTCTCTGTGTGTCTCTCTTTCTGTCTCCCTGTGTGTGTGTGTGTCTTTCTCTCTCTCTCTCTCCTCTGTCTTTCTCTATGTCTCTCTCTCTCTGTCTATCTCTCTCTCATTCTCTTTCTCTCATTCTTTCTCTCAAGCAGGAATAAATATCATACTAAAATGTGTAATAAATAAGCTTCAATTATTTTGTAATAATTAAACTAACTAATAATTTTGCTACAGTTAAACAACTTTTAAAGATTTTATTATGATTAAATAAACATTTATAATTTTGTTATAATTAAATAAGCTTTTTAAATTTTGTTATATTAAATAGATGCCTTTTATATTAATACAATGGAAGTTCTCTGATCATTATTTTACAAATGTATGTATCTTTTTTAAAAAAAATAACAAAATTATTTTACAAATGTATGTATCATTTTAAAAATTCATATTTGTGATCCATGGGATTTAAAATTATGAATTTAGTGGTCCCTGAGGTCCAAAAGGTTGGCAGTCACTGGTTTAAATAACCCACAATTGTGTTCACAACATGCAAAATTATGTTGGGTAAAACAAGAAAATTCTATGTATATATTGTATAAAGTATGTCTTAACAGAATGTCAAGAAAAGCTAGAGAGATCCCATGTTAAAAAACCATGGACCCCTGGGACACAATGTCTGACCAAGGCAAGGACTTCTTGGTTCCTTACTCTGATCCTAAAGGGATACCTAAAAACACTAAAGTCTTTGCTTGCCATGAATTAGTTTGTCTTACACTAGCTATGTTGCTAACTTTAAAAGACATTACAAATCTTTATGCCATCAGATAAAGGCAGAATGTACCAATTACTACTGCAAACAAGAGGAAAAATTATTACATACAAAATCCACCTGCGCCTTCTATAATTTCATAAACACCAAACTTAAAGACTCGAAAACCATACCACCAATAAAAGGGCAAAATGGAAAGACTGTAGTGATGAAGCTATTAAGGCTAATACTTTCAATACATTCTTCAGTTCAGTCTTTGTTAACAGCAATGGCTCCAGCCCATTTCCTAATTGTACCACATTTAGTTGTAATGATCTGCTATACATCGATTTTACAGAAGATAATGTTGAAAAGGTAGTATGCAAACTAAAACCATCCCTATCTATTGGCACTGATGGATTATGTGCTTACTTCTTAAAATAGCTGAACCATTAAGCAAAAAGGGAGACCCCAGCCTAGTTAAAAATTACAGACCAATCTCTATGTTATGTCACCTGCAAAATCATGGAATTAATCATCAACCAATCCATTATTCTCCACTTGGAGACAAATAACCTCTCTAACAATCAGTTTGGCTTCAGAAAAAAATTGTTCTGTAATCCACAGCTCCTACACTGCAAAAATATTTGGACTACACAACTCGACCAGGGTAAAGCAATAGATGCAATTTACATCAGTGGTACATGACAAACTACTGTTAAAACTATGCTCTTACGACATTTCTGGATCGCTGCATAAATTGATAGCTGCATTCCTGTCAAACAGGCAGCAAGTAGTTAAAATAAGGAGTGCCATATCAAACCCTGCACCAGTTAAAAGCGGTGTCCCCCAAGGCAGTGTTCTAGGACTCAGCCTCTAATTTACATAAATGATCTTTGCGATCATATTAAAAGCAACTACATCCTCTTTGCTGATGATGTAATACTGTTTAACACCACTGACAATACTGCTGCCCTACAAAGCGACCTTGACTATGTCTCTGAATGTTTTATTTTATTTATTCTATTTTTTTTCCCGATTTATATACCGCCCTTCTCCCGAAGGACCCAGGGCGGTGTAAAGCCATTTAAAATCATACAATACAATATTAAAACAATTTTAAATTAAATTAAATCTAGGGCTGCAAAATCTTTAAAAACTTTAAAATTTAAAACCCAATGAACCCCTTAAAATCCACAATTGACAACTTCACATCTCAACCAACAAATGCTCTGTCTTACACACTGGCAAAAAGAATCAGAATGCTAAATACAAACTGGGTGGATACAATCTCCTAGACAACCCTCATTCTGTCAAGGACCTAGGAGTACTCATTTCAAAAGATCTAAGCCCCAAAGCTCACTGTAACAGCATTGCCAAAAAGGCATTAAGAGTTGTTAACCTAATTTTGCAAAACTTCTTTTCTGGTAATGTTGAACTGC
>JANHFO010001998.1:64998-85465 GCA_032468095.1 Pareas carinatus | reverse complement strand
GGCGGCGTAGTTCCAGGCTTTCTAAGTCCAGGATTTTTAGTCTGGTGGTATACGGTATTCTATTGAGGGTAGAGGAATGGAGTAATCTTCTAGTAAAATACCTTTGGACTTGTTCGATTGTATTAATGTACTTGGATGAGGCATCTCCAGGGAGTACCAAATCTGTAGACTGCCCCACTGCTTCTCAAGCTTGGCAACTTTAAGACACGTGAACTTCAATTCCCAGAAATCCCCGGCTAGAATTCCGGGAACAGAAGTCTGCATGTTTTAAAGTTGCCAAGATTAAGGAACACTGGAGCAGATGGAGAAAGCTGGATAAAGGATTCTAAAAGGTGGAAATGCCAACCCAACTTAAGAAAACGACACGAATATGTTTGTGAAGTAACAGAATAACAGAGTTGTAAGTGACCTTGGAAATCTTCAATCCCCTGCTCAAGCAGAAAACCTGCCATCATTTTAAACAAATGGCTGTCCAACCTCTTCTTAAAAACCTCCAGCGATGAAGCGCCTACAACCTCTGAAGGCAACTTCTGTTCCGCCAGTTAATTGTCCTCATTGTTAGGAAGCTTCTCCTTAATTCCAGGTTGCTTCTCTCCTTGAGTAGTTTCTATCCATTGTTTTTTGTCTTGTCTTCTGTTGCTTTGGAAAATAAGCTTAACCCCCCTTCTTTGTAGTAGCCCCTTAGAGTCAACTTAGCAAGACATTTTACTTTTCTTCCTTTTTATTATTTTATTTATTATTCCATCTTTATTATACCTATAATAAATAACCCAAGGCTGCAAGCATAACGAATACTCTTTCCTCTTCCTATTTTCCCACAACAACAGCAACAACCGTGAGATTTCCCAAAGGCCTTTTTTCAAAAGGTGACCGGAGCTTGTTTTTCCTTGAAGATGTTTCGCTTCTCATCCAAGAAGCTTCTGGAATGAGAAGCAAGCTGCCTTCAAGGAAAAACAAACTTCGTTTGCCTTTTGAAAAAGCACCTTTGGGACAACCATGGATGACTGAGAATCTCCATAGAAACCCTGTGAGGTAGGTTGGGCTGAGCGGGCAGGTGTGGCCCCAAAGTCACCCAGCCAAGGTGGAACAGAGCTCATGGTTAAAAAAATAATAATGGAATAGATTAGTTTTAGCTGTTTTGATCAATACTGAATGAATGCAAGTTGAATAAAACAGGCGTTACTGCAATTATTTCAAGAGGAAAAAATTTCGGACTCTCTGTTTTTCTGTCTGCAAGCTTGAATTTCAAACCCTCCTTCCTCACAGCCTGGGTCTGATGAAGAAGGCACCTTTAAGGCTTGCATTATTGCAGGGTTCTAAAAACCTATGCTAATATATACTTCCAAGATAATTTGACATGTCAGGTCTAGCCAGATACATAAACAAGCCCAGCCTCCAACAGCTTCCAGGGAGAACATGCAGAACCCATCTACATGCTCATTCCTGAGGCTCTGAAGGATTCCGATGAGCTGTCCAAACACTCATCAGCATTTATTATAAGGCTGCTAAATGTCGGTACCCTTTTGCCAAAGAGGATGTTGGATGTGCAAAGCATTCATACCTATTTGGACAGTCATCTTAATGAGTCACTATCTATCTGGGGCCTGGAACAAGATGCAGATTCATCTCACTCTTCCAACTGACACCCAGCATATGAGTCTCTGTTCTGCAATTTACAGTCTGATATAGCCTCTCTGTTCAGGTCAGTTTTACTGTTTATGAAAAGGAAATGAATGCTTCAGAGCTTTTGAACCACACACAATGTGGAGTGTAGGATTTGCTGGCTGAAAACCTGGGCTAAAGAGGCACAAATAGGGGACAGGATTCCCGCCCCCTCCCCGAGTCTCCTAGTTAACTTTGCTTTTCCTGGTAGATAGAAACAGCATCTGTGAACTACACATGACAATGAGGAACTGATTCAGCAAAGATGGGAAAGAGCTGATGGGAGTTCCACGGTGATGGGTATCAGTTTCTGGGAAGAAATACATCTAAAAGGGAAGGGGTACAATGGCAAAGTTTGAGTAACTAGAGAAAAGCTGGGGTTTTAAATATCGTGAAAGATGGTAAGAAATGCCCTTAGTTTTGCTTTCAGGGGATTTGTCCATCTGGAACAAATCTGTCCTTAGTGAAACTAACCTGTTTCTTACTAGCAGTTAAGAAGTTTATGCATAAACATGACAGGTTCACTGTCATTATTCCTTCATAGCTATTATAAAACTGAATTTCTAAACAGGATTTACAAAGACAGCTTGAGACAAGCTTTTTTTAAAAAAATGTTTAATTTATATGGCCTGTGTACCTAACCCTGAATATCTACTTCTTGTGAATGAATGGTACTATTTTGGCAAGTTAAGTAATAGTTCTTCAGATATAGAGACATGATGAGCAAAATAATTATGTTGTGATCTTGGTCAATATAGAAAAAAGAATTTTATTTATTTGCAGATCAATTTATAGCCTTCCTTGCTGGTTGAAGAATATTATTCAAGGCACAGGGAAGGGATAAAAAAAGTCAGGATGGTTTAATCATTCATACAAACACAGTTCCCATCTTAACTTAATGGATGTCCCTACAACTAACAACTGAAATTACTCAAAAACAGAATAGATAAAATAGAAAGCAAAACTGACTTGGTATAACAAACATTTTACAAAAATATTTCCAATTAAAGCAGTGCTATAATAAATAAAAAAAATCTTCCCAGAACATAACCAAAGTATAATAAAGGTAGCTTCTCTTTCTAATAATTTAATGGATTTTGTTTTCCTTGTTTATTTCCAGAAAAGCAAAGGTATTAACTCAGCTGAGAATAAGGTTCAATTCTGTTATGATAAAATTATACTGGTCATAATTCTGCATGCATGTTACGGACCATTGAGACGAAGGGACATGAAAAATGCAAATTCATAATGTATCTATTGCTAGCTAAAGAAAATGAAAAAGCTGTTTCCATTAGCACTGAGTTTCATCAATTTTTGTTAATGAGTTTAGTACTCAACACTAAAGTTACTGAAGACAAAGAGAATGAACGACAGACAATAAGTTAGATGGAAGCGGTCAAAAAAGGTTTACAGGAATTTCTTAGGAAATTTAGTGAGGTGGTACAATTATCAGGCATAAATCTAATTCAGTGACATCATGGTGTCCTGAGGGAAGACCAAGAATGAAATGGATGTCACTGTGTCATAACCCCAAGCTTCACCTATATTGTACATGCGCTGGGATATAACATGCAACATGCTTATTGAGAGCATATGCACCAAAGACAAATTCTTGCGTGAGTCCAAACATACTTGGCCAATAAAGAATTCTTCCTCTTTTTATATCATGGCATCACAATGCATGTTTCGTTATATGATGAGGACTTTGGCTGCTGCCAAAGTCCAAACTAAATACTGGTATGGGAATCAGGACTGATCTCTCTGGATTTGATGTCTGTAAGTCTTAATCTAACAGTTTGAAAATTTATTTTTCTTTCATGCACAACCTATATAATATTCCTTTGTATTCAATGGTTAAGTAATTTTTTAAAGCTTGTGAAATGACAGGGGAAGTGTAACTGAGAAGACTTGCTTACAACTCTGTTATTCTCAGAAAAAGTAAAACAAAATGATGGATCAGCTTGGAGAAATGTTTAGAGGATTAAAAATAAAGGCGAACAAAAAGAAAATATTTAATGAGCTTACGTAAGTTTTAAAATTTTGTGAAATATTAATGGAAGTTTAGTGGAGAGTATTTGTTTAGAAAAAGTTTAAGAAAATGGTGTATTTGTTTAAAGAATTGATCAGATCTGGAAATGGAGGAAAAGGGGGGGAAAGGATGTGTGTGTCAAATAACTTGAAGGAATGCAGTGAATTTTGCTAATATAAATGCTGATGCCCTGTTTCCCCAAAAGTAAGACATCCTCTGAAAATAAGACCTACTTACAGTTGTGCCTCTCACTGAAATATAAAGCATCCCCCGAAAATAAGACCTCCCCGATAATAAGGCCTTTCCTTCAGCACAGTCGGAGCAGACAGGAAGTGTGACGTCTCGGACTTCTGGTTCTGGGCGGCCTCGGTGGAAAAATAAGACCTCCACTGAAAATAAGACCTAGCACAACTTTGGGTGTAAAAATTAATATAAGACAGTGTCTTATTTTCGGGGAAACACGGTAGTATACAAAACCTCTTAAGTGAAATAGAAATATAATACTTTCACTGCAAGGAGGATGAGGTAGACTTGGTTAAATTGATTGTCTTATTTAATGAAGAGGATATTTTAAAGTAGGCTTTTTATCTGAATATTACTTCTGGATTTTGTGTTTGTGGTGGGAAAAAATGAATTCTAATTCTGGGTTGGTCAATTAGATAGATTTTACAATAGAAATGGTAAGTTATACATTATGTTTAAAAGCAAAACGCTGAGGCTGGAATTTTGTTATTTTGTACTGTGCCAGAGAGAGACAGAAGTCAACGCCTTTTCTCTTTCTTTCTCTTCCTTTCTTTCCCATTCCTGTACCTCTCACACTCCCTTCCCTACCTTCTTTCTTCTCTCCCAATTCTTTATTTTCATTTTCGTTATCTCTTAATGTTGATAATAAAAATAATAAAAAACCCTAAATACTGGTATGATACATACACACATCATAAGAAACCAGAATAGCAATATTACAAGTTCAGTCTAAAAAAAAAAATCATTCAGCCTGAGTTCTATTTATTGAAAATAAAACACTGAAATCAGTGGTCACTGAGCAAATTAGATTTTCAGCTCAATTCTAAAGATTATAACTCATAAATAATTTCAGTTCAATTAGTTTTGCTCCAAAAATTGCAATTAAATATGTATAAGAGTACAAGTATTGTTTTTTTCACTCCCAATAATATATTATTGCTGGACTTTTTGTGAAATAGCAAAGTTCAAAAGTGTTCAGAATTTTTTTTCTAATTTGTCTTGTTATTTAGAACAGTGCCCCCCCAACCTTTGGGGGACCAGAGACCGGTTCCATGGGGAAAGGTTTTTCCGTGAACTGAAGGGGGCGTGGTTTTGTGTGTTGCCTGCATCCCACCAATGGGGATTGGCTTGCTTACGTGGATGGTTGCTGTCATGCTGGTCCATGGACTGAGGGTTGAGGATTTAGAAGGTGGCATCGTTGGTCTTAGCTGCTGAGAAAACGTAAGCAAAACCACATATCATCAACTGCAGCTGTGTCGTATAAGCGCCCGTGAAAGACTTTTAAGAGCTTCCTAATTTAATTGATCATATAATGGCTTTGTGGTTTTAACACTGAAGCATTACTAAGCTGTATTCAAGTGGTTTTCTATTTATATTCTGCTTACATTTTTCTCGAGTCTAAATAGAGCAACAGAGTCTTCCTTTGGGATGACTTGTGGTAATAAATAAATACATTCTTGCAGTCTTGTACATATAAAAAGCATCCCATTCTAGATTTCATATATTTATTTATTAAATTTATATGCTACCATTTCACTATCAAAAGCAACTTGCTATCCAAAGCAATATATAACTGGAAGTGGTTGGAATCCTAAATATTTAGTCATGTGTGGGGCGGGCATGCAGGGAGAGTCCTTTCAAAGCACTTTGCAAATAGATCGACAGATGATGCTATTAATATGGTACCACACTACATATTCCAACATCTTGATTACCCAAAAGCATATGCAAGAATTCTACATTCAATACCATTATTCCAGATATTCTTATAAACAAGAATAGAACAACCTTGAACTGAACTCACTCAACAGTGGAAATGATAGTTGATTTTAGAAGAAACCAGTCTATCCTATCACCTCTCACAATATCAAACAATACTGTATCAACAAGACTCCTTCAAATTTCTAAGTGCAACAATATCCCAAGATCTACAATAGTTCAGCCAACATCAAAAATGTCATTAAAAAAGCTCAACAAATTATGTTCTTTCTGAGACAACTAAGAAAGCTCAGATAACCCAAAGAACTGCTGACGCGGTTCTACAAAGGAATCATTGAGTCCATAATCTGCACCTCAATAACTGTCTGGTTTGGCAATGCAACAAAGCAAGATATACATAGACTTTAGAGAATAATTAGAACTGCAGAAAAGATAATTGCTACAAAACTCCCCTCCATTGAAGATCTGTACACTGAACAATCCAAAAAGAGAGTGGGAAAAATAATGGATGCCACTACAGGGCATTGCAAACAAAAACAACTAGACACAAGGACAGTTTCTTCCCTCATGTCATTAACCTGCTAAACAGATGACTTACACAACTGTGTTAATGTGGAGGGTGTTTTTGTGAAAGGATGAAATTGTTTTTGTGACATGATGTTCGCACTTTATAACATGATGACATGATGAATGTTACGTACTTTATGACTATGAATTTTTGTTTATGAATGCTTATATACACAATTGATTCTGCCTATATATACAAATAATCATGATTATGCATACACACACACACACACACACACACACACACACACACATATTTACATACATACACAAATGGTCATGATTATGCTTATATATTCAAATTGTCTATGAACGTATCTTGATTGTATCCATGTTATGTAGGTATTGAGCGTGCTCACTGAAGACAGATTCCTTGGGTGGCCTGACATACATGGCAAAATAAATTCTTATTTCTAAAAGTGATTGGAAAGTGAAATTTGCAAACATAGTATACTTCTAAAGTCTCTGTTACCATGGCAAGCAAGGTGGCTAATCCTGTCATCTCCTGGTGCTCAAACCCATAGAAAACTGCTGATCTGCAGTCTTCTCCTAAGGAATAGTTGTCTGGAGCATATTTGGGTTACCTCCTGACCCCTCCTTATATGGAGAGATTCTAAGAAACTGGTCTGCTCACTGCTTCCTTGGTTTTCATCATACTTTCCCCGAACCATCTTCAGTTTGCAATGCTTCTTTCAGAGGTCATATCCTTATGTTCTTCAACTTTGCTGTGTGAAGGCCCTTCCACAGTCTCTACTTTTCTGGCTTCCATTTCCCAATTCATGAACATAAAACATGAGTTAGCACTGGAATAGTGATGTACTAAAGGTGTAAATCTCCCACATGGAGATTTTTAAAAGTTGAGAGGTTGAAAGAAGAAAAAATCCTTGATTTTTCTTACAGTAGTAGTGAAACCATCCAGATTCTGGAATTCAGTATTTTACTGAGAGACCAGGCTGGCTAGGAGAGGGGTGTGTGTGGGGAAGTCCCAGAATTTAGACTAAAATCAGCAAAAAAAGGTTTGATATTGTGAATGCCACAGCCAACCAAGGCAGTTCTTAACCTGGAAAAAAAATCAAGTTTAGCATGTTCCATTTATGCAATGGTTTTTTTTGCATCAGGTAGGATACGACTTTGATATTCTCCTTTCCTTCTGATTCCCATTTTCTCTTTTTGAAATTGTCAGAACAGAAGGGGAAGAGGAGGGCCTTTTGATGATGCTTTCAAGGCTTCCAGATGCTTCTTGAAAATTGATGGCTTTGAACAGCAGCAATTTGTTATCTTGGCACCCTCCCCTTCCTACAGAGGGGAGACTTAGTCCTTTGTAGACATATTAGCATTTTCTCCCACCCACCCCCATTTTTTTAGAAAAAAAAACCCACAACAGAACAAAAAATGAAGGTGTTGCTTCAGCAAATGTGGGATAAATATGCTGTCCTTTCCTTTGTCCACAAAGCTCAAGCAAACGTTTTCAGGAAACAGTCAGAGAAAACTTCCCATAAGCGCCTCCTTCCTTTTCATAAATCCGTCCCTTGAACAAAAATATAAATATGCAGATGTGATGGGTCTCTGAGCCTGGTTGTTTTCTTGCAGACGTATCATTACCCAGACTAGTTGACAGGATTCGTGTTAGAAGGGTGTGGATTTTACTCTTAATATATATTGCCCTACGGTAAGTGGTGGTAGTTCTAACACTGGGTGGTTGGTTTAAGAAGAGATTGTACAATCATTTTTCTGAACTGGTATAGGGTCTCCTGCTTGGGCAGGGGCTGGATGAGAAGACCTCCCTTCCAACTATGTTATTCTGTAACATTTGTACTGAATTGTGACCTCAGAATGGCATTCCCGATTTAAACCAGTCAAATAAACAAACAAAGATCCCCTATCATTTTAAAGTCAAGAGAATCAGAATCAGAATTGATTGGCCAAGGGTGTCTGGACACACAAGAAATTTGTCTCCGGTGTACATGTTCTATACTTACATACATACAATAAACAAACTGTGATTACAATCATAAGATGCATTCATAATCGTAAAGTACATAAAGTACATAAGCATAAGATACATTCATAATCGTAAAGAACATTCATTTTGTCATGTACGTATAAGCTGCAATCAACAATCCGCGATCTTAATCATGAATACAATCACAATCATAAAGTGCGTTCATCACATCCTCATGTTATCAAGTACAATCGTCTTGTTGCAAAACACATTTCATCATGTCACAAAACACCTTCCTCATGCCGTACGATATATTTTCGTGATAGATTTAGAACAATTGTAAGAGGCTAATAATCAATCTACAAGTCAAAATAGGGGTACTAAATGAACAACTATTTTATATTGTAAGATGTAAACCACAAGCTAATTGTCATAATAGAAAAGATGAGAAGGTAATAATAATATATCCCTACTAGATAATTTAACAGTGTTGTTAAAGTTAGTTATTTAGCAGGTTGATGACATGGGGGAAGAAACTGTCCTTGTGTCTAGTTAATATTTCTGCTTCCTGCAAGCCTAGGACATGTTGTGTCAACAATATCCATGTCATTTTATATGAAGGGAAAGTTTGTTGGAGCAAGAAACACAAAGAAACCCCAGGCTATTGACAACTAGGAAGCTCCTTTACCCTTAGGCTATGTTGAGTCTCAGCTGATTATTCAGCTGTATTTCACCTTGTTTACAAAAACAGAGAGGGAGGAAAAACTGAACACATCACAGGTGACTAGATTTTTTTTAATGCTAGCGGTAAAACAACAGGGTAAAAAAAAGGACATCTTTAATGGATGACTGTCCTGGAAATGTGAGCTAATAGGTATGTTCCTAAGTATCTCTGAGATGTCAAAAAAATTCCAGCCAACACAAGTTTTCAAGAGCTGTTTTTGTTTTCATGCTTTATCATGTCAATAATACAGGTCTGAAGCAGCAAAGGGCTGTCGATTCCCCTGAAAAACTCCATCTTGTGCAAGCAGTCAAACCAGCTCTATCCTTGTCAGTAGTGAAAGGAAGAGAAGATGCTTCACCACTAGATGGCAGCAAAGAGATACAGAAAATAGTCTTTGCTGCCACCTAAAGGGTTGCCTGATTTTTACAGGTGGGATCATAAGTTCAGTGAAAAAATCAATAATAGATGGCAAAAATTGCAGCTTTGGTTAGAGAAACAGCACTCATTCATTTTAATGCTGATTGGAAGTCCCTTTTCAGTTATTTTTACATGAAACATAAAAAAGGAGACTAATTCCCCAGTAAATGATGGTAATAAAATATACTTTCTGTGTAGTAGAAAAGAGTTGGCTGGAGTAAGGCTATGTTGAAATGGAATAAAGAAATAAATAATAAATGGGGGAATCACATTGTAATCTTCATTCCTATGTAGAGGAAGAAAACAAAGACAAGTACAATAGATTTTTGGAAACCTGGATTTTATCCCAGTCAGCTAATGGGTGCAAAGAGGTTCTACGAGAGGGAAAAGTGTACTTTGATAACGGATTTGAAAGGGATTAAAAGAATTGGTGCCCATGCTTATTTTTTTCGTAAGCTATGATGGAGAGCAAGGGAGAAACACAATATGAATGCTGACTTATTCGTAAGTTTCAGGGGAAATAGCTTTTCCATGACCTCTGCTACCTTATCTTCAGATGCAGTTAGATGAGAAAGGAGCGGAGACATTTTTCTCAGGCCCTGACAGTTAAATGAAGCGTATTAACAAGGCCGTAAAATCAGTCCGCACAAGTAATAGCATGACTTCAGTAGGATTACAACGGTGTCTATACGATGAAACATTTTTTCGAACCTTACGATATTTGTGCAACTCATATATATTAATAGTTCTGGGAACTTTTTGCTAGCCTTCACCAAAACAAAGCAGATTTGGGGTTCTAAACAGAGTTACGAGAATAACAGAGTTTGAGGGGATTTTGGAGGTCATTCTAGTCCAACCCCCTGTACCATTTCAGACAAATGTTTGTCCAATCTCTTTTTAAAAGCCTCTGATGATGGAGCACCCACAACGTCTGGAGGTAAGCCATTCCACTGGCTAATTATTCTCACCGTTAGAAAATGCATCCTTAGTTCTAGGTTGCTTCTTTTCTTGATTAGTTTCCATCCGTAGTTTCTTGTCTTATTTTATTTATTATTTAATATTTAGACTTTTATACCGCCCCTCTCCCGAGGGACTCAGGGCAGTGTACAGCCAGAGATAAAAACACAAACATACAATAATTAAAAACCCTTTAAAAGAATTAAACATACTGGCCAGACTAAAAAATTTCATATAAAATTTAAGACCCAATTAAAATACAAGATATAAAAGAGGGATCAGGACAGCCCGACTTGGGTAAATAAAAACGTCTTTAGAGCCCGACGGAAGACTAGGAGATCCGTGATGGTCCGTATTTCCGGGGGAAATTCGTTCCACAGGGCTGGGGCTGCTACAGAGAAGGCTCTCACCCTGGGGGTCTTGCATTCACTTTTCTATCAGCCCCTCAGATTTTGGAATCCTGCTATCATATCACCCCTACCGTATTTCCCTGAAAATAAGACACCATCTTATATTAATTTTTGCACCCAAAGACGCGCTAGGTCTTATTCTTAGGGGATGTCTTATTTTTCCATCGAGGCCGCCCAGAACTGGAAGTTCGAGGCCTTATTATTGGGGAGGCCTTATTTTCGGGGGATGCCTTATATTCCATCGAGAGGTAAATCTATAAGTAGGTCTTATTTTCGGAGGAGGTCTTACTTTTGGGGAAACAGGGTAGTTCTTCTTTTCACTAGATTAAACAAAACGTGACAGAAAAGTTTCTGTAACTAATTCATCCAAACACTGCAGCAGAGACCTTAAAGCGGTGCATGTTAATATATATATTGTTTGACATTCCCTTTAATATATGCATCACTGCTGAATGATGCTAGGGACTAGGAAATCATTACTAATTGATATGCCTTAATGGTCTGTGAAGATGTACCCAAGAGAGCTGCTTAGGGGAAGATATTTGGTTTTAATTATGCCCACAAAAGTCGACGCTGAACCATCAAGACAGCTATATTATTGTCAGAGTGCTAAAACTCAGGTTTGCTGCTAATTTGACACCATTATATAAAAATATAGCGCATGAGAGACATGCATTCAAGGGAACATACCAAAATTTTTTTTAAAAAAGATTGCTGCCAGAAATTTGTATTTGCTGGCAACGCTGCAGCAGATTTAACAACTGGAATTGACAGGAGAGGAAAGAATGGTGTACTGTTTGGTTTTTCATAATAAAAATCCCAAGTTTAGATTCCTTGCCTCTGTGAGTATCTGCAAAAATGACAGAAGTAATTTTCTTCCTGGGGACACACCCTGTGAGTATCTTTTCTCAAATTCTCCTCCTGGTAAGATGCCACTTTGCTAAGAATCAAGCATTGCAAATTTCACAAAGCTTTCCCTTTAATAAAATGCCTTTCAGTTGTTATGATTTAATCTGATCCACTAATCATTGCTTGGATCAGAGTCCCATTCTCAGGAACGCTCACACAGCCGTAGAGAAAGCTCCTACTTTCAATATTTTTTAAAGCTGCATCCCCAGAAAAGCAACTTTGAAATCACAGGAAGGAAGGATCTTTTGTATTCATCCATGTCTTGGGTGCAAGTGGGATGCTGAATTTAAAGTTGCAGGAATGTATTAAGTATGAAAACATCATCCTATTCATGGCCCTCAATCAATTTAGTGTAATGCGTCATCCAAACAAAACTAAAAGGAATAGTCTTTATTTATCATAAAGGCCCCAAATGCTTTTTTAAAAACATAGAAAACTGATGACAGGAAAAGACCTACTGGTTCATCATGTCTGCACTTTGATTTTTATTTTATTTTTTGAATTTTTTATCAGACGATGGACACGTGTTTATCCCAAGCATGTTTAAACTCAGTAACTGATGATTGTGCTGCTTACCTCTGTGCAACACACTTAACTGACTAGAAGTTTTGCTCCCAATTGTGATCATAAATCAAGGACTACCTCCATGTTGATGTCATGCACAGATTCAAAATTGGTCCTTCTTTGGGTAGGCTCCGGTCAAGTATTGGAGAAATCAGGCAATTCAGGCACTTCAAATGAGTATAAAAGATTTATTACTGCAAGCTTAAGCTCTCTATAAGAATTTGACCAACTGGCTGTTAAGGGAAATGAGCAGGAGATAAGAGAGGCATTCAAGGTGGGCTGGATTTAGATTTCTATGCATGCAGGGACTCATGACTTATGATGCATTTGACCCTTCCCTCAGTCTCAGCCTGGTCATCTCCTACAACCCCACCTTAAATTTTGCTGATTTTTACATTTTGTGCAGGTAGTGCTGTAGGAAAATGGTATTTTTTGTATAGACAGCCAAGAAGTTTTACAAGCCGACAAAGAAAGAACAGGAGGCTCAGATGGCCATTTCTAGCTTATTTGCTTTCATCAGTGAGGCAGACCCTTGATGGGATTCAAACCTGGATTGGATGACATGTTAAGCTAATGCCTTAGCCACTAAGCCACAGGTTCTCCTTCTCTTTGTTGGATAATAAGCTAGAAATGGCCATCTGAGAGTCCCTTTCTTTCTTTGTCAGCTTGTAAAACTTCTTTGGCGTCTATAAAAAAAGTGTGTCACCTAGCAACTGCCTGCTAAAGCCCCTAATCTGGGGCTGAAAGGCGAAAGGTAGCAGTTCTCTCCATGCTGTACGCAGAAAAAATACAAAACCAGGTGCCTTGCCTCGTAAAAAAAGTCTGAAGATTATATTATTTGCTCATGTTTTCTGGAATGGTTGACACTGCAAAAGAATGTTTTTCCAGTTTCCTGGACAGAAATGAGTCTTTTACATGTACACTTGATGCTATACATCTACTTGATGCTTTAAAACAAAAGAAGAAGAAAGCAAAGATATTGCCTCTTAAATCTAGCCTTTTGCATACAGAGCATATGTTCTACTACAGAGTTACAATTTCCACTTGGACGAAGCGCCTTCCTTGCGTAGGTCCTGCTCATCTTTGCCTCCTAGGGAAAACTTCTGTTAGAAATCTATTTCTTTCCCAAGCAACAGGGACTTGCCTTGAGTCTAGCACATAAAACACCCCAGGCTCTGAGTGTGGAGAAAGATTCAGTTGCTTTCCCCAGAGATAAGACTCATGTCTGTGCAATATGTTAGAATTTGCATAATGAGCGAATTTTCATCAGGATGTACACCAAATCTATATTGTGTGAGTTGCAGAAACATAGCAAGCTGACTCTAACAGACGTCATAGCTTGTTGTTTATCCTGGCACAAATGCCCAGAAGGTAAAGCTTTAATAGAGAGACAACAAAATCTCCCACAAACACTGCAGCCTGTCTTGAACTCCAGATGACTGATTTGTGCGAAGGCAACAAACAAACTAACTAACTGAAGCCTAGCCTCTCCTGAATGATTTCATGCATGCCACTTAGTCTGCAACATCGCAGCAAGGAACGGGTGCTTTGGGAAGCTGAGCTAGATGGAGAAATGAATTCGCCGATTCATCCATGCGTGTTCAGAAAAGCACAGGGTTTTTTCTGGCATGCGGAGAAAACCTTTTTAGTTCAGGGCGGAAACTCATTTATGTCTGTAAAGGAACAAAGTCTTGGTGCATCGAAATCTGAGGTCCCTCGAAGTGAAATCAGTTCAGTTCAGTGTCAAAATGACGGACTGGTTTTGTGGATGCATCTGATCCCTCGCTGTTCTACGCGGGTAACAGAACTATGTCAGTTAGTTGGTTTAGTTCAAAGACAACAGGATTTTCCTGTCACTCCGTAAATCGATTGGAAGTTCATTTTGACGGGTGAAGGAAGCGCTGCAGCCATCACGGTGACATGAGAAGGATGGGTCTACTTATGAGAACATTGCTCTAAAGCAATAAATAAAAGGAATGAAAAATCTGGGGAAATAATAGGAAACCTTTATGAATATTTGCAGCTCTACATGTTGGTATTGCTCACTCAACGTAGGGGAAATCTGTGTGGGAAATGTTTTTGAACTAGGCAGGCCATTGGCGAATCTTGCTTAGTATACATCAGGGATTCCCAACTGGGGGAAACAGACAATATTCCAGGTGGTGTGAAAACCTGGGCTTAGAAATTGAGTGTATATTCCCTTTCATGATTTTATTTATTTATTTATTTATTTATTTTATTTTATTTCTATACCGCCCTACTCCCGAAGATCTCAGGGCGGTGATCTTCAAGCCATCCCTTCTGTAAGGGGTGCGAGAATATATCAGAAGCATTCTAGAGGTGCGGGGTATAGAAAAGGTGGGGAACCCCTGGTATAGATAGTCCTTGACTTACAACAATTCATGTAGTGACTGCTCAAAGTTACAATGGCACTGAACAACGTGACTTATGACTGTTTTTCACAGCAATCCCTGTCAACATTCGATCAGAATTCAGACGCTTGTCAACTCGCCAGTATTTGTGAGAGTGGCCGGCTCCCGGGGTCCTGATGAGCAAAGTCAATGGGGAAGCCAGATTCCCTTAACTACCATAACGTAACAGCTGCAGTGATTCGCTTAACAACTGTGGCAAGAAAGATTGTACGCTAGGTCAAAATTCACTGAGCAATTGTCCTGCTAAACAACAGAAATTTTAAGCTCAGTTGTGATTATAAGTAAGGACTACTTGTATTGGCACACTGATAGGCAGCTATTGTGCAGAATGTGACTCTGGCTTGCCATCCTTTTGGTCTCCGAAGGTAACAATTGGGCACTGATGTTGGGATTCAGAGGCTGCTTATGTTCAGACCAGGCTGACATTTGAACAGGACTTGCCTCAGGTCTGTAGTCTAACCTAGGAAATGAGAAAAGTGCATCTGCATAAACCAAGACCAAATCATTTTTATTATGTTTCCAAGAAAGAACAAGCTGATTTCGACTCAAAGGAGATTGTTAGCTATTTCTTTATTCCTATAAAAAGCATTGTAGCTAATTCACCTTCCATCCCAAGATGGGGTTGCTAATTAGGTCTTTTATGGCTCAAATCCAAATAACTTCTGTTTGACTTCCTATCTTCATAAAAACCACTGCTGTTTTTCAGCTAGGTTTAATCCAGCTACCTTGGCACATCACCTCAGCTCAGCAAAATTGCCTTGAGCTACGTGATTTTGAGAAGGCGTGGCTCACAATTTTACTGGCTTGTAAATAAGAGCATCTGTCTCTTAAGCACTATACCACTTTGATTTGTGCAAGGGACTATTCTAAGGGCATTTCCAGAACTATATACCGAAATCCAATTCTTGGTAATATCTGAACGTTGGAATAACATGACCCATGGTTGCTAATTAGATTAGTTTAGATTAGATTAGGTTTGTTTTTGATAATATATTTAAAATGGTCTATTATTGTAAATGAATTTTAAGATAAATGCCTCTCAGCTTATCTCCTGCCTCCCTTACTGTCCAGATTTCCTGATCTAAAGGGAATGCCACAGGAAGGTCCACGTTGTCAACACTTGAATTTTAATTGGCCCTTGGAAAACTGAGTAAGTTGCAGACTGTGGTAGCAGTTATGATATCCTGAAACAGAACGCGGTATTTCTAAATAATAAGGCAACTTATATTTCACCCAATCTGTAATTATATAGTTTTAAGCAATCCTTCAACAATTTCAGGCAGATCTTTTAAGAGGCAATTCTTTCCCAGCTGAATATGACTGTGAATGAATTAACTCCAAATCAAATTGAAAACTTTCCTTAAGACAAAAAAAATGCACTCATTTTGAAAACTATTTCAGTCTGAATCTACAGATCAAGAGGAATAATTGTGACAGCTTCAGAGAAGGGCTAGAAATTGCTTCTCTTGTAAAGCCATATCATGTATTTTGGATAGTCTATTCAGGAATGCAGAAGGTTAATCCAAAACATACCTGCTCAGATTATGGTGTCCTATTAAATCCTTAGACAATAGGATTTGTGAGTCTTTAAGTTTAAATTGAAGCTTAATCCCTACTTGTGAATGAGCAATTTATTTTTCCCATAGATTTATCATGCCCATCAGACTAATACATAGGTAACTGAAAATCTGTTTTCTATTTTCCATTAGCCTTTGCAAAGCGGTGGATTTTTCTGACTTCATGCTTAAGACAGACAAATTTCAATAAAATACAATGCGTTACAATCTTTCTTCCTAGCATTCTGAATTAGAGAAGACAACAAAACAATAGTTTGAGCCTTCAACGATCTAGAAAGAATCAGAAAGGAATGATTGATGATTCCCTCAAGAAGAATAACATTCAGGGTTGGTCAAATGGGAATGTAAAAGGAAGATTGTGCTTAGAGTTCACAGCATCCTTTTCTCAAAGCTCTTTCTGTGCCATGGCTCAGACAAGTGAGATTTGAATCTTTGTCTTATGCTTTTAGTCCAAATTGTTCCTGACTAACTAAATCAGAAGCATTGGCACTTCAAGGATCAATCAAAATGGAATGCTATTTGAATAAATGCATGTTTGTTAAGCAAATGGCAGCCAGGAGGGTTGCGTTACACCTTTCTCTATCCTTCCTATGAAAATAAGCACTTTCCTGCTGCTAGGGAAAAGGGCTTGAACATGGTGTTGATGTCTGGACATCACACTTGAAATAAAATAGAAGGAAATTGGAACTGGTTCAGAAAATGACAACAAGAACATCAAGGGAACCAGTAGCTAAATTCTCTATGAAAAAAGAGAGGTGCTGACTCTGTTTAACCTTGAGATTTTGAGAAAACTGTGACTGAGAAGGGTTTTGTAGCACTCAGGTACTTGAAAGGATGCAATTTAGAAGACCAAGACCCTCCCTAGCTTTCTGGGGAGTAGAAGCAAAGGAGGGGAAAAATATCTTCAGACTTGAAAGATGAAGGCTAATCCTTCAAAGTAGTCCAGGCAATAAATATGAGCACTATGTTCAATGTAAGGGTACCTTAACAAATTCTTGCATATCTTAAAGTATTCCTTCCTTCTTCCCCATTTATTCTCTGGAAAACTAGGGAGGGTCCCTCTTGAAGGGTCTATGACGATTCGGTGTGACTGATTTAGTGTGTCTGACTCACCACTGCCAACTTGGTGTGGCCTTCTCGGTGCTGCTGTTTTGGTGCTAACTATTTCACCATAAGCATCTCGCCACTTGGACAACTGGCTGCAGGCACTCAATGGAGAGCCAGTGGGCTGTCAGAGGGCGGAGAAGGGAGGTTGGCTTCTCCCCAAAGGTTGAACCAGCAGTGTGGCTGCAGTGGGGGCTGGGCTTCCTGTTTGTTGCTTTTGTTGCTTTTGCTTTTGCTTTTCTGTTTTCTGTTGTGAAGCATACTTAGACACACATTCTTTTGGTGTATGGAGTGGGGTTGCCGACTTGAAAAGACCAGGCAGTCCTCAACTTAGTATGCTTCGCTTAGCAAAAGTGTCAAGTGTTGCTAAGCAAAGCACACATTAAGACACACTGCCGATTCGACCTTCGGGGCAGAGTCAACTTCCCTCCTCTGTCCTCTGACAACTCACTGGCTCTCCATCGGGGGCGCGCAGCCACTTGTCCAAGTGGTGAGATGTTCATGGCGAAATAGCTCGCACCAAAACAACGCCACCGAGAAGGACACCTCAAGTTGGCGGTGGTGAGATGGCTGCCCCCTGCTGGCTACACTAGGTTGGTGCCGCCGAGTTCTCCTATTCCCCCTCTTGAATTGCTTCCCATGTCCTTCCTCTTTCTGTGGGCTGAGATACCTTTTGCATGATAGTTATTTAGTTTGCAACTTTTCTTCTAGTCTCCCAAAGTCATTCTCGTATACCATTACATTGCTTGAGCTCTTTCTGAAGGTTTTTTTTTTAAGCTCACCTGCATATATTGTTTTACCTGCTGCATATATTGTTTCAGCTGTTCTGGTGTTGTTTGTGTTCTATATCTTCCATTCACTTTGAAGCCTCCATGTGAAGTCTCCATAGCTGTGAGAAAGCCTCATGGGGACAGATCCTTCCAATCTCTTTCTTTGGATTTATTGAAAGCTTGAGAATTGAGGAAGACTTCAAAGCTTCGGGTGATCATTGAATTTGAAAGACAGGACCTGTATACCCATCCTCAGAAGGAGCATCGCCATCTGGAAGGTCAACCAGGTTAAGATGGTGGATGCAGCCATATGATTGAAGCCAAATCCATTTTATATCAATTACATCCACAACATATGTAAAAAAAAGGTGGAACTTTCATTACAGTTACAGTCACTATTTTGACTTTTGTTGCACTATTTTGCTACTGCTTTCTGATTACATCATTGCTAAAAAAAGTGCAGCTGCACCCACTCATGAGAATTTTAACCAACATTCTTCTCCTTTGAGATAAATGTTAAAAAACAAGCTGTCTCTCGACTAATGGAATGAAAACCTTTAGAGTGTGAAAAAAAAAGAGAATAGCTTTTCAGCATGTCACTATCTCTCTCAATCCTTTCCCACTGATATCCCTAGTGGCTAAAATAAAACATTTATCATTTTTTAAAATGTTTACTTAATATGTTGATTTTAGATTCTATTTTTATTGGTATTGCAGGTATTGTTCTATAAACCCACATAGGGCAATGAATATCTAGTGATGATTGCACTTTATAACATGAAGAGATGATGAATGTACTTTAGGATTGAGATTGTATTCATGATTAAGATTGTGGTCGATTGCAGTTTATATGTACATGACAAGATGAATGCACTTTATGATTATGAATGTATCTTATGCTTACATGGACATGACAAGATGAATGAACTTTATAATTATGAATGTATCTTATGCTTATATGGACATGACAAGATGAATGCACTTTAAGATTATGAATGTATTTGATGCTTATGTACTTTATGATTCTGAATCTATTTATGATTGTAATCACCATTTGCTTACTGTATGTATGTAGATATAGAGCATGTGCACTGGAGATAAATTCCTTGTGTGACCAGACACACTTTGCCAATACATTCTGATTCTGATGTAGCTGCAAAATCATGGAAATAATTTCGTATTATTTATGTACATTTCATTGGGTTCAAAGATCAGCATAAATGAACAAATTGAACTGAACTGGCATCCACAGTGCATTTATTTTAGATCCTCTATTTTTAGATTCTTTCTTTCCAACAATCTCAGCTTCTGTGCCTGCCAAGTGTTATCAGCTGTCAGGTCCTTTCTCCCTGGCCAACATTTAGTGACCATTTTATATTCCCAGTGGCTCTTTCGGACGATGTTCTCTTCAAGAAACCTCGCTTGAAAAAGAACTCCTGTCACTTTCTCATCTATAAGAACAGTGAAGATGATGTTTGCTATAAAGTTTTTTTTAAAAAAATCATATTGATTAAAATAATACAATTTTCACAAACATGTGGTCTGAGTATACAATGTATTCATAATTTTTTTTCCACATTCTTTTCTTTACAAATTATACAATAATTATTAAATTAATACACTCCATTTGTAGTGTGAATGCAAGCCATCAAAATACACAGTTCACAAGATTATCCATTTCTTATATTGCATTCTTTCAAATATCTTTTGCAATTTCTAATTTACAGTTTCCTATGTCTTTTCTTTTCCTTCAATGTTAATATTTTACAAATTGAATTCCCCCCTTTATTCTTCATATAATAAATTTCCACAATAAAAACATTCATTTAAGTCAAATATAAATGCATAGCTTTATACTACTCATAAATATAAATAATTTTAAATAATTCCTTAGCCTTTACAAAAAGTAATATCATATATTTTCATACATTGAATTCTAACATGGTGAAGTTTGGTAATGTTTGACTTGTAGATTGAGTGCTATTATTCTATAACTGTTCAAATATAGACTGTCCAAACTTTTAAAAAAAGAATTATATGGCATGATAAAATAAAACATAAACATGTTTTGTAACCTGTTTTGTCACAAATGTTTTGATATATGATATATGACTATTGTGATATGACTATTGTACTTTATAGCATGATGACATATTGAATATACTTTATTATTATGAATGCACCTAATATGTACATGACAAGATGAATGTACTTTATGATTATGAATGTATCTTATGATTGTAATCATTGTTTCTTAATTATAGCCTTATGACTATAATCACAGTTTGTCAATTGTAGTCTGTATGTAAGCATTGAGCATGTACACAGGAGACAAATTCCTTGTGTGTCCAGATATACTTGGTGATTCTATTCTATTCTATTCTATTCTATTCTATTCTATTCTATTCTATTCTATTCTATTCCATTCCATTCCATTCCAT
>JANHFO010001998.1:46944-57076 GCA_032468095.1 Pareas carinatus | reverse complement strand
GTTATTAATTTTAAATATTTTAAATTTTAGATTTGGTTTAAATCGGTTTTATATTGCGGTTTTTTAAATTTAGCCATGGAATTTATATCATTTTAAATTTCTCTTAAAATCTGTTGTATGTCTTAGATGTTTTTTAAGTGGCTGTACACCGCCCTGGGTCCCTTCGGGGAGAAGGGCGGTATAAAAATTAAAACAAATAAATAAATAAACTTGTAATATATGCCCAACTCCAAAAATAAGGTCCAGTTAAGGTCATCAGCCAGATGGATGCATTGAGTACCATATTTCCCTGGAAATAAAATCGGAAAATTAGCCCTACTGCATCTTTTGAAGCAAAAATTAATATAAGACTCAGTCTTATTTTGGGGGAAACCTGGTATTTGGAAGCAGATACTATCACCGTCATAGAATCATGAACTCATAGGACCAGAAGATATCTCAAAGGGTATCAAGTCCAACTCACTGTAGGATTCACAACACCATCCTGGAGTAATGACAATCCAGTTTTCATTTGAAAAACCTCCAGTTGAAGGGAAGAAACTACTCCATGCAATAGCCTATTCCATGGATGGATCTATCTTACTGCCAAGACTTGTTCCTCATATCTAATCTGTGTCTAGATCCTTAAAACTTCACTCTGTTGGTTCTAGTCTTGCCCTCTTAGGCAAGGCAAAGCAAGTCGTCTACAATATGGAAGCCCTTCAGATATTTGAAGGTTGCTATCATGACCCCTCTCAGCCTTCTCTTCTGCATGCCAGGAACAGTGCTGGTCAAACAGCATCTTAAATTTCACAACTGACCCTACTGTGTGAACCACCAATCCATCTAGCTTGTGTGGATTTAACTGCAGTCTTACTGAGTCTGCCATGCAATCCGAGCTGTCAAATTTCCAAGATTTGTTACTGGTGGAAAAGGGTCATAGACCTCAGCTTCCAGATAAAAGAATTCATTCCTCTAGGCATAAATTTGAGAACTGTGAGAATTCTACCTATTACAATTCTTATGAAAATATGTCATAAAAGGATACTTGTTGCCATTAGTATGTAGTCTTTTGTATCTAGCCCATCACCCCAGAGGTTATTTTTAAATCTCTGGCCAGTTCACTATTTGGTCATTGTACACAAATGTATTAAGCAGATGGAAAAAATAATCGATCATGTTCGCATACTCTAGAATGAAGCTCCTTAGATTCCGAATTATTCATATGAGCATCAAAGAAAAGGATGTCAACAGATGAAGGGAAGTAGTTTCCTTAAAGGAGAAGAAGAAAAGTGGCTTGTAAAATCATCTCTTGGTGTCAGTTCTGTAACTTTTACGAACTTGTTGAGAAATGAGATTAAAATTGGCCTGTCCCAATAATGTAGGCTATCTAGATAATGATAAAAGGTAGTTACAATGTCCAAAAAACTTGAATTAATCTCAGTTTTCTGTATGATGGATAGAGCTGTAAATCCAACCTGCCAACTTCTATCAACTTCTTTCATTAAATCCTTTAAAGCTCCCAGAGTTAATAGCAACTCTAGTTACTGCATTTTGCTGTTCACGGAGACTTCTGTAAGTTGCGCTAACTTAAATGCCATCAAATAGCTCATTTACTATAGACTTTCTCCTTATCTTTTACATTTCTTTGAACTACAAAAATACTTAGGAAGTATCTGAGTTGAGTGTTCTTTTTTTAAATTCATTACTGGTTTTAGAAAATATGGAGGGTTTTTTGTGTGTGATTTATCATACTTTATAGTTCATGCCACTGTCTTTATGTGTATTTAAAGTTTAGTTAATGCAAGCCTGACAGGAAAGTGGAAGGTAATTTACACTTTTAATGTATTGCAGAACAGCTCTGCCAATGTATTATTTCAACTAATGGAAAGGCACCATTTTTCTGACATATTGACAGACAGAGACATATAACGTGCTTCGGTTATTTTCGGAAGACATTCCAATACCACATATTGGATATTGGAAAAGAGTGGAGAGAGATCTTGGCACAGGAAGTTCTTGAGAAAGTGGTGGCTAATTTGCTGTAATTAACGGAGCTCTACAGTCCAAGAATATCCAACCTTTTAAGCCTTATGAGTGCACTAGGTCAGTGACAGCTAACCTTTTATGCACCAAGTGCCTGGATGAGTCACAACGAATGAGTCGCGGCTCATGATGTCATTGCTCGGTGCCGCTACACTCTCTCTGAGCATGCACATGGCCTCGTGATGTCATCGCCTGGCACTGCTACTCTCTTTCTGAGCATGCCCATCTGGGGCGATGCTGGGTCAACTTTGCTCATGTGCCAACAGAGAGGGCTCTGAGTGCCCTCTGTGACATGTGTGCCATACGTCCGCCATCACTGCACTAGGTTATGGAACAGTGTGCCAAGTGGGTAAAGTGGATCAGGGAAATTTTAAATGGAAATTAATTACATCTAAATATCAATAAATCGAATGGAAAATCTCAACAACACTTTTGCTTCCTAAGCATCTGAAGAAAGACCGATTCCCATACTTCAGAATATTTATACTCTCAAAGGAGTCTGTTCATTCCAGAATTCCTGTTGTATGCAGACAAGAAATTTTTCCAAAGAAAAATCATGCCTCCAAAATGCCTCTGCCTTCTCTAAAGTAAGTGCCTTTAAATGAAATTACATTTATTTCGTATTCTGTAGAATTTTATATATATATATCACTTGAAAAAATTCAATCTTAATTGACTCTTGAAGAATCTTTTTCATATGGTGAATTCTAGTTTTTTATTGCTATTTTTCCCTTAAAAGATTGCAGTTTGCTTTTCAATTGACTTGCACAGCTTATATGTTATATTAAAAGTGGGAGGAAAAATCTGAAGTGATTTATCTTGGTCTGATTTTTTTTTTACATCTCAAAAATTTTAATAGGGCTGTGTAGACTTTTTATATATCCACCGTATTATCACAAAGAAAGACAATTTTTATAGTGCGATATGCTGTAAAACAGGGGTCCACAAACTCCTCTGCTCATTGACCCCCCTTCTTGAAGTTTCAAATTCTTCTTCAGCCCGCAAATATTCATGTGAAAGCAATTGAATAAATACTACTTGAATAGTTGCTAACAAGAATAATAATTGGAAAGAATGAAATGTGGATAATTTATGTGGCAGGGGATTGGAGAAGAGAAGACAAAGAATTGGCCCATATGACAAAGTATCAAGATCTGAAAATCAAAGTTGAAAGATTATAGCACAAGCTCTCTGGGTTGGTCCCAATGTTCATTGGCATTGTGCCATGGTAAAAAATCTTGGACAGCAATTAAGAAGTAGTGGAATTGACCAAACTTCCACCGGACACTTAAAAAAGGCCACACTCTTTTACATCTACCCATATACTTTGCTAATACTTTATACCAGTGATGGCAAGCCTATGGCACGCGTGCCACAGCGGCCACACAGAGTCCTCTCTGTTGACACGTGAGCCAAGTTGCCCCGGCATCGCCCCAGAGTTGGGCATGCTCAGGAAGATAGTATGGTGCTGGGCGATGACATCATGGGGCCATATGCATGCTCAGAAAGAGAGTAAGGGCGTTGAGCAATGACATCATGAACCGCGACTCATTATCTGTGACTCGTCGGGGCACTCGGTGCCTAAAATGTTAGTCATCATTGCTTTATTCCATCTGAGATTTTTGGGAAGTACATTACGTATATAAAGCCAACTCTAGCTAAAAAGCTGGCAGTTGTGATTTCACATTGATATTAATAAAAATAATAGAAGCAACCCTCGTGAATAGGGCGACTGAATCTTGGGGGTCAACATTGATCACTTTGGAGAACCCTGTTCTAGAAAAATGAAAATACTAATAAAAAGAGTGCTGGTTCCCTATTTGATGGATTAATTCTGAAATGCAAAACGGTCACTCCGTCCTGTTTGGAAATACCATAAATTGCAACTACATGTAACAGGGCTTCAATGTCTATAGTATAACAAACTAGATGGGAAATTTTCACACCTGATGATCTCTATGAATGGATTTGTAAACTGCAGGAAAGCAGCAAAGGGATTTGTTTGATTTTTGGCTTAATTGTGTTGTTTGAACCCTGTTGTTTGGTTTTGGAGGTATGTATCAATCCTCAAACAAACATATGAGACCATGTTGGATTTGCATTTAAAAGTATACTTGACTAATTTTGCATTTTCTGAGGAAGAAAAGAACTGAAACTTAATTACAGTTCATTATTTCTGACTTATGCAATAAGGTTTGTCACTAATAAGAGCAGAAAAGTCAGTACAAAAATACAGATATTGGTGAGGATAATGCACACACACACACACACACACACACACACACACACACACACACAATATCAGGTCCAAACTTGATATAATCCATGAAACGACTTGCCTTCAGAAGTTGTACCAGTGAACACTGAAGGTTTTTAATGTTTGATATGGTATAGAGGGGAGAGGCGTTGGATTAAAAGACCTCCAAGGTGTCTTCCAGCTCTGTTATTCTGCTACTTATGCCTATGCACAGGAATATTCTCAATGAACGGTTAACATGTGCTTGAAGTTATATAATGATCAATGAAATTCAAGGAGGTTGGACTTAGCTCTCTTGTGTCTACGTAAGGATTCTAGGCCGATGCCTCTTTTAATTCCACCCCCAAGGTTCTGCCACTCCTTCTTCAAACATACATCTCTTAAGCTCAAGGTAAAATCTTTGAGAAAAATTAGTCATGCAAGATCATCTCACAAAAATGAAATGTTTATTTCGGGAGAAAGGCATACCAGATTGCATACAAATTTGTCATGAACTCAAAAGGACAAGAAAACCTGAAATGTTTTTATTAGGTATTGTACCAGAAAATTTTAATAAGCATTATTTATATTTGACTGTACACGTGCTTACAGCAGCTAGGGTTGTTTTTGCACAGAACTTCAAGAATGAAGAAACAATACAGGACGAAGAAATAATCAGAAAAATTTTAGAATGTGCAGAAATGGACAGATTGACGCTATTGTTGAAAGATAAAGAACATACATGGGATTATTTTTATAACTGGTTAGAGAAGAGATGGAAGGAGTAGGTGTAAAATGGCATTAGTAAATGGGATAGATATTTTTGATAGATATAGCTTTAAAATGCATTTCTAGGTGACTGTTTTTAACTGATCCATTGGATCACATTGTTTTTTGTTTTTATTCTATGTATTTGTGTTTGTGTTTGAAAATATATATATAAAAAACTCTCTTGCAAAAAAAATAAGAAAAAAAACCATAAGAAGTTGCCAAATTCTTATGCAAATCTTACAATAACATGATACTTATATATGTATATGAAAGTTCTTTTTCTCTGAGAACTGAAAGCTCATTCTCCCCAAAGACCTGTTAATCTAGCTGAGCTACACAGCACTTCAACCTTCTAACATTTTTTGAAAATAGCTGGTAGAGATGCTAAACTTTAGCTGGTTTATTGGTGTTCTGGCTTATTAATGACTGCTTGTGAAACCCAGAGATAGCCAGCGAAATATAAGCATAAAATCAAACCAGTCTCATATTACTCAGATTGATAACAAATCATTTAAAGTTCAAAAAGAATTATGAGTAATATATTACCCAACATGAACTCTAAGGTTAAATGATAAAATAAAACAAATGATAAGTATATAAGCACATTAATGGGAGGCTACTAAGCTGTTTTATAAAGACATAAAGCACAGTGCATTCCGGATAAAAGAACACTGTGTATTTGAAATGAACTTTGTGCTACGGTTTCATATGCCAATTACAAATAAAGTTGGCAGTATTGCTTGAATTATGGTTTCACATGATAATTGGTTCTTTTAAAAAATAATAATATAAATGTTAGATACTTCAGCAATAGTTGGAAGACTGAGTACTGAACAGTTTGTTGATTGCAGCTTATACGTACTTGACAAGATGAATGTAACTTTATGATTATGAATGTATCTTATGCTTATATATACAACTGATTATGCCTATATATTCAATGACTATACTTATATCTACAAATGATCATGATTATGCTTATATATACAAATGACTATGAATGTATCTTTGATTGTAATCACAGTTGTTTTGTTGTATATCTATAGGTATTGAGCATGTAGACAGAAGATAAATTCCTTGTATGTCCTGACACACTTGGCAAAATAAATTCTAATTCTGATTCTGAACATGTGCCAACAGAATTAGAAGGGCACTGATGCATTTGACCTTTGGCGTTGAAGAAGACTCTTAAGAATATTGCAGACAGCCAAGAAAACAAAACAAATGGATTGTCAAACAAAACAACTCAGATTTCTCACTTGAAGCTCAAATAACCAGGCTAAAATTATCCTACCTTGGACACATTGCACGAAGAACATTCAACTCTCTGGAGAAGACCCTAATGCTTGTAAAGGTGGAAGGACAGAGAACCAGGAACTGCAGCAAGGTGAATGGATTTAGTTATGGTAGCAATTGCTACAATGTTGGAAGAACCGAAAGGAACAGATCATCACAGTGAAAATCTTTGGGGTCACTAATAACTTGAGGGCACATAATCAGTCAGTCAGTCAGTCCAATCCTTATCCCAAATTGTTTTCCACTGGATTATTTGAGCAAATAAGACATAAGTCTAGAAACAGCTTTTGCAGTCCTACCTATCATCTGGAAACTGGATTCTTTAAAAAAAACAACAACTGAAGACACCAGGATTGACATGTGAGACATTCCTAAAACAAAACATGTTGATGACATACTGCAATAGCAGTAAATACTGGTCATGTTATGCTTCTCCTGACCCAAATGATATCATGGTTCATGCTGTGGTAGATGAGGACGTTCCCTGGCAGCATGACATGTTTTCTCAATTTCATTATAGCTCTAGGGAACGCACCAAGCTACAGGTGGGCAAGGCAGAAATATTTTACACTGATAAAAGTCAACTTCTTGTGTTCTTCTTAAAGACACACACTTCTGCTCAAGCAGTTTCTTTGAGGGAGACTAGGAAGAAGCCTCCCTGAAGAGTGCTGGAACCCAGCACTCGGGCATCCCCTGGGCAACGACTTAAGAGTTGGCTAATTCTTCCACAAAGGTAGCCAGTCAATCATTATTATCTCCTGGCTTAAAACACATCACTATGAGAAGAGCTCACAAAATCAGCTCTTTTAAGGACTCAGCCTGTAGAGGTCTTGGACCGATCATGCAAATTATGAAACACATGCAACAAATGAAGATCAACTGCACACCAGAGAAAGGACTTTGATCTATCCCAGGCCTGGAAGCAAGAATGGTTAACCGATGACTCAGGAGGATTTGACCTACCTCGCAGGACCTGGATGACTCTTGACAGGATCAGAACCCACCATGGCCAGTCTGTCAATTTGCTGTATAAAGACTTTCTATAGGCAACTCCATCAAGTCTCACTTAAACTTAGGAGAATTGTGATGTGCTTACCATACGCTAAATAAATAGTTTCTTTGAGATTCCAGGAGAGGCTGTGGCAACTGCCTTCCAAAGAAACCTGAAAACCAATTTGTTCTTTCACACTGATCTCCATCAGAGCCAACTGTGTCTTGTGTATCAGATTGGGCTGTCTTTAGACCTCATTACCTCTCTTGAAAGCATTGTGCTGCTCAGTCAAGCAGATGTTTCCATACCAAAAATTCAGCCCAGAACCTATTTATTTAAAATTAGCATATCTCATTAACTGCATCAAGAATGCCAGCTTAATTCATCTTTTAATGAACAGCCTTTACAAAAAAATGCTTTGAAAGAAAAGATATTTTCAAAAGAGAAGATTCCACCATTTCCCATTCTAACCATTGCAAGTTAGAAGAACTGGAAGGCTTACTTCAGCCTTCAGAGGTCACCGCTAGTGAACACAGCCAGAATTTTCTCCTTTTGCTCTCTGTCAAAAACAAAAATAACAAGTATATTCCTGAGATTATGAATTCAGGAGCAACAGTTATTCCATTTTTGTGTAACCTTATCAGGTGAAGGACTTACATAACTTGTTTTTCTGCTAGTTTGAACAATAACAATTGTCAAATCTTGGAACAGAAGGGAACATGATCAAGTCAGTTCAAAGAACATACTTCGTGCCAAGTTAAATCGGAAATGATGCATATTCTGGGGAAAATGCACCGATGTCATAGAACGTTGTAACTGCCAAGATTGTGAACCCAGGTAGGAGGGGCAGAGTAGGGGGTTGAATCATTTATTTGTACAAATGTATAAATATGTATGTCATGGCCACTGATTTTTGCTTTTTGACCCTCCTGTATGAGGGCAGAAAGTCGCCTTTGCAAACGCTATAAATAAAGCTCTTAAAAGGATTGTTCACTTGTCATCAGTTATTTCAAAATGAGGTTTTGGAATCTCACATCTCTAGCAGCCTGGAGGGGAGATGTAACATGATGTGAGAATCAAGTCATTGGCAGAACGTTTACATCACACATTAACTTTGGTTAGTTTTAATTTGAATTTAAATTGACCAAATGTTTTAATCTTCACAATCTAGCGAACAGTAAACTAACCACAGTTAGTGGGTTCTCACAATGCACTGAGTTAAAGATAAGTTAATCCAAGCTAAAACCAACCAGGAGTGCTGGATCCGGACCCGGGAAGCCAACGCCGGAGGTCATTAATTAAATTACTGTTTCCTTTCCTGTTGTTTCGGGACAGCCCGGTGATTGGCTGGACTACACTCATTGGTTACTGTGTTTAAGTGCTACTGTTTAAACAGCGCTTCTGATAACTTCTGCACAGAGAGTTTGTTCTTGTCGGAGAGTGTAAAATAAACCTTGTGTTACTTACCGGTAGTCCGGCCTTGTTCTTCTGCTCGGATCCATCAAGGAGCATTTACCAAATTGTAAAAGAAAGGAGAGTACTTCCAGTGAAATCAGTGAAAACAATAAAGCCAACCAATTCTCCTTATCATGGCAACAATCTAATTTTGGCAGTACAACATCAACAGTGTCAATATAATTCTTGATAACGTTCTACTGAGCACATCTAAATAGGCCAATGTTAAAATTCACCAGCTTCAATCGCCCACCATCAAATGCTCTTCCTCTAAGAATGTCACCCCTCCAGTTATCACTGAAGGTGTTTAATTGACTGCCTGCCCCAAACAAAACATCACTCTTCATTGCACTTAACTTTGTAATGCAAGCAGTCCTCAATTTATATTTTATTTAGTGATGGTTCAAAGTTACAACATCACTTTAAAAAAATGGGCTATGGCCATTTTTCATGCTTATGACCATTGCAGCATCCCTTGTGGTCACCTGATCAAAATTCTGACCCTTGACAACTGCCTCCTATTTATGACGGTCGCCGCGTCCTGGGGTTATGTGATCCCCTTTTGCAATCTTCTGACAAGCAAAGTCAACGGGGGAAACAGATTCACTTAACAACCATGTTACTAACTTAACAACTGCAGTGATTCACTTAACAACTGTGATAAGAAAGGTTGTAAAATGGGGCAAATCTCACTTAAATGTTTCTCTTAGCAACATACATTTTTGGCTCAATTGTGGCTGTAACTCGAGGGCTACTTTTATGTGTTTAAAAAATTAAAAATGGGCCCCATTTTTTCAGTGACTGCGACCAACTCAAGTATTTTCATCCCTGGTTGCTGATAATGAATGCCTTGCCTGCTGGCCCCGTCCTCTGCCGCTGTAGCCCTCTCAAGATCTTCCAGAATGGACTTGCAAGCAGCAGAACGGGTCCGTCTCTGAGCTGTGGTCTTCAGCAAGGGTCTTGGTAAATCCTTGAATGGAAACCTCTAATTTAGTTGAATAATGCTGATGGACTTTGTCCCAGTTTGCATATGGAAATTCCTGATTGGTCCAGATCAGTGGTACAGATGAGGAAGGAAGATACTGCTGTCCCTGCAGTGTTCAAATGGGTATTTTTTAAAAAATCAATCTCTAGCTGTTTGCATCTTTCCTCTCCTCTCCTCTCCTCTTTTCCTTTCCTTTCCTTTCCCCTCTTCTCCCCCTCCGCTACCCTCTCCTCCTCTTCCCTCCTCTTCCCTCCTCTCCTCTCCTCTTCTCTTTTCCTTTATTTTCCTCTCCTCTCCTCTGTTCTCCCCCTCCTCTCCTCTCCTCCTTCCCTTCCTCTCCCTCTCCTCTCCTCTCCTCTCCCCTCCCCTCCCT
>JANHFO010001996.1:111679-127035 GCA_032468095.1 Pareas carinatus | reverse complement strand
ACACGTGTGTGTGTGTATACATATATATGAACATACATATACATATATATGGAGATAGGGTGAGAAATATCATTATCCTTTCGAGAATAGTGATCTATTTATTTTATTATTCTGTATTTTTTATTATTTTAAGTTATATAGTGTATTCCTTTTGAACCAAAAGATTAAATTTGAACCAAATTAAATAAATAAATCTGTACAAACATCTTGATCTACCCTTCCCACCATTTAGTAGACAGCAATGCTGTTATGTATTTATATATATATATTTTTAACAACTGTTTATAGGATAAGTATCTTGTCTTCTTGATTTCTGTCTGGAATATGAAACCTCTCTAGCAAACACTTACGCCTGTCATTTTTAAATCCGATTTGTAAACATTTTCTTTGGCATTAACAAAAATAACCTTGGAACATTGACTTGAAATTGTTATTGTTTCCGTATATTGTTCTGTAGCCTTTCCTTCGTAAGGAAAATAAAATAAAATGAAGCATGCTAGGAAAATGCTGTTTAATTGTCTTACATAGCTCTACTCTGAATGGTTCTTTTTATTGTCCTTGGGTTGTAATAATGTAACATATTTGCATTTAATATGACGGATTAAATATACAAGATTAACTAAAGATCTGAATTACAAGCCTAGTTATGCAAATAAAATTCTTCTGCATTTCAAAAGAATGGCAACCAGTCAAAATGCATTGAGAATATGCATTTCCTATTAGATAAAATGGATTATGGTGGCAACTCAGATCATAGTGAAGGGCATTTTCTGGACAATTAGTAGAATGGCTATATCAAATAGCTTTCCACTCAGCCATAAATCCAATAAATTTTAAGGGAGAGTAAACAAGTACTTTCCTAGCTATCTCCTACCCTTTTCTAAAAACTTTAGGAAAATATATATGCCCTTGAATATTCACCAAATTATATATTAAGTGAATTTCAACATGTACTGGTAAACAATATGAATATACGCAATCAGTTCCTTTTTAAAATTGTCCAAATGTATTATACTGAAGCACCTGTTTGGCATAATAGTTAAAATGGTTTCTGGGGAAAGAGTTAGGGTTAGGGTTAGGATTATCACATTCAAGAAACTGGGAGAATGTAAGTTCTAGACTTGCAGTTCATATTATAAGGCTGTGCCTAGGATTTCCTTGGGATTTCAGTCTCTCCTAGCATTATTCAGTGAATGAAAAACCTCTTCCAAATGGCATGCACAATGTTCAATGAATTGCGTCTTTTCCAATTTTTCTTTTCTATATACTATTACTGCCTAAGAACTTACAAAAAATGTTAATTTGTTGTAGAATTTACCAAACTCATTAGTAGAAAGAAAAATAAGGAGTCTTACTGATTTCAGATAATTGCTAGACATTTTGTAGAGCCTCATTGGCTTTTTCAGTTATTCTTTATTTTTTTCCAAAAAAAATCTAGATAAAAAAGTCTATTAGAATTGTTTACAACTGAGCTTTTATTTCCTTTTTCAAAAACTCGCTTACCCTGAGACCTTTTTAATTATTTATTTGATTGATACATACCCTGTCTTCTCCTGCCATGAAAGAATCTTATTTCATTATTGTTTTGAGTTTGTTAAGATCTGCTTTTTTGAAATCCAATATATATGTTTGGCTATATTCAGCTTTATTCTCTCTTAACATCAAGATTTTCAGCCTGAATAATCACTTTCCCTCAGTATTCTTATTACTTCCAATCCCTCAATTATGTCTTCACTCCTGGTTAATATGAAGTCAAATATAACTGGTCTTTTTCTAACCTACCACTGCAAGAAAAGTAATAATTTTCAGAAAGATGGATCTGACAGTGTCTTCGCTATGTTTCCAGGGTCCTGATGTTCTCTCTTTGATCTCCAAGGTGATGTATTTGTAGCTGCTGTTGGCAGGACTATTTGTTTTCACACAGATTGACAGAAAGGGATAATTATCCATGAACTGAATAACTCTTGGGAGTTCATGTGTCCCAATGACATGGTACATATATAAAGTCTGAAGTGTAAGGAAAAGCTAAAAATCAGAATTAGTTTGGATACACAAAGAATGCTAAGAACAATAAAAAGACTTCTTTGGATATATCCAAATTAGAAAAAATCAAGATAGAAATCTAAATATATCAAACATGAAGACAGTACAAAATGATTACAAGTGAAAAAGAAAAGAATAAATTCACTCAACTGCTATTTTACATTAATCTTCTCTTAGAAGACAGTTTGTATTCTGCTAAGTAACTGTGAAGAGCGGAGGAAGGGGCAGGAATGAATTTTGAAACAGATAGGATCTGTCTGTCTATATCAATAATCTACAGTTGATTTCTTTTAATGAGTTTTAGTTTTCAAGACCAGATGAATTGTATATTTCTTTATTTAGTCCTATAACAAGATTGTTACCTGAACAGAAGATCCCCTGATCCTCTTCTTTATTGCAATAAACTTCCTTCTTTAAGTCTGTCATAAACTGTACTCATTTGCTCTGAAATAATTTCACAAGGGGGGGAAACTTGATGGTTCAGAACAAACCTATCTTTAGTTGCATTTCCTATTGTTTCATGATCAGGACAAGATGGCAATAGCTCTTTAATCAGCAATATCCCAATGTGATGGGATAATTTATTCTAGATTCCCAGGAGAGAGGAATTTCATTCCAGCTAAGCAAGAGACAGTGAAGGTTAGACAGTTGGTTAGAAGGGAAAGGGTCAAAGCAGCTCTTCGCCAGGATTTCTTTAATAATGCAAGTGGTTTGCTTTAGTTAGAAAGGATTTCTATCTATAGGCGATGAACAATAAAGGAAATTACTTTGAAATAATTCAGCATGTCTATCTTGGTTTTGGAGCCTGACACCAGCATCTCAAAGGATCTAGTCAAATGCTACACAATGGGTTTGGTCATGTAATGTCACAATGAATCTGTGGTCTAGCTCATTTAGCAAAATTTATGATGGATAAAAGAAGTTAAAATGGGAATTTAAAAGTGATTTGAAACAACAACTGTGGCAAAGATTGTTCTGCCTCAGATATTAACCATCTAACAACCTCCTTGCAGTTTACTACAATATAAAAAACTTGCACATATTTTTACTAAGAAATCTGTTTTTAAGGCCTGATTCTAAATATTAAAATTGGAAAGTATCTTGTAAATATTTATATCTACATGTCAAATTATGCTCAGTTCTGCAACTTAAATTGACTAAGTTCTAAATTAAATGTCTCAGTTCCCATTGGCACTGGGTTAGTTTTATTTTTCTATGTTCCTTCCTATCAGTATCAAAGTTCTGACATCATTCTTCCAATTATAGAACCACTGGCCCTTTGAGGGCAATAGAGTTTTGTTCCTGCTGTATGCATAATGTTGTGACAGCTTAACAAGACAAGCCTCCATTTCTGAACCTATCAAGAGCTATTCTTCAGATAAAATTATGTACAGTCCTATATTTAAAGATTAGACCAACTTTTTTCATTCATCCATGACTACAGCAAGTTAGTTCTGAAAGCCAATCCTCCTGTATATGCAATGCCTCAAAAGAATAGTAATTTTTCATCAGAGGAAAATTTAGTAATCTTTTCCAGAGCAGCTCACACTTAGAAAAAAAAAACTATCCAGATGAAAAAAATGAAGAAAAGAAGCTTAAGCAAACTTCTGCTCTTAACGAAGTATATGACAATGCTGTGCCAATCAGTTATTTAGAACAGTAATTTTTACTTCTGCTATCATACTATTTGATCCCACTTCACAATACTGACTTGACTAACCTGAATATTTTATTTTTATGTATGTCTTTAGAAGCCAATTAAATGAATATGCTAGAAAGTACAGGGGCCCAGTGTTATCTAACCTTTGTGGGATAAATAATACCTCAAATAACAGCTCAAGAACATCAGGTCTCAGCTGGGGCTCACACCCACCTTTCCAGTTCATAGAAGAGTACAAGAAAAAAATAGAATACTGAGAGTTAATTACTAGTTATGCATATGTGTTAGCAGAAGAAAGGCTTATGGAACCATGGCTAGATGTACTATTGGCACGATATGGGAGGTACCTCACTAGGAGTAATTTAAGAAGAGATTGGATGAACCTGGTAAGCTTGATCAATAAGACTTAAACTTAATTACATCTGAAACAAAAACCTGAAGAAGACATCAAAGTGTTTAATAAAAGAAAGTAGAAGGAAGTTGGAGTAATTATATGGACCTATTAAACTTAATAAAACTCAGAAAGAACATTTGGGTCATAAAATTTGTGCCCTTGCTACCAAGATATTAATGCTCACAGTAATGGAAATCAACAATTACTAGAAGACAAATATGATTTAAGAAACATGACAGACATCTGGTGGGATGATTCAATAAATTGAAAAAGCACTTGAAGAGTGCAATTTCATCAAAAGAAGAACAAAAGGAAGAAGTTTAAGCTGAATCTTTGAAATAAACAATTCTTAAAAATTCAGGTGAGAGAAAATCAAATGCTGAAGTTCTTGATCTAAAATAAAGTTAACACTTAGTGCAGACAAATGATTTTAAAATTGAATCTGTACTCAAGAAATGTTAATAAGCACAGAGGAATGAGACCTATAATTCCAAGGCAGACGGAATTAATGGGGGAGAAATAAAAATGGGCTGTGTGTCCTAAAAGAAGATAATAAAAGTTGTCAGCCCTTGAGGTAGTTCAGAAAAGAAACATCAGCCATGATATTTAATCTTTTCTGTAGAGTAGAATAGCAGAAACTTGCTACTTGATATCTAAAGTATCAGATACAGCGGGTACCATCTGAACGCATCTGAAAGTACCTATCCCTTTCCTTACTTTTACACTCCTGAAAACTAGGGAGATTTCTTTTTGAGATGCTTTCTTCGTCACATTCCTTCTGGCTCAGATTCTGTGTTATCATTGTCTAGGCTTTGGCTCTTACTTCTATTCCCCAAGGTCATTCTCACATACCATTTTGCTGCAAACAGTTCAATAAAGAAAATAAACTATTGCATGTTGCTATATAAAAAGACTAGAAGATCTGAAAATAAAAAAGGCATATAGAAGAGAAAGAAAGTCGTATTGCTAAGAAAATAAAGCGCAGAATGAACTGAGATTGATGAAAATTTTGAAGGAAAATATAAAAGGCTTCAAAAATCAACTGCATGAAGAAGGTGGCAAAGTGCTAACAGATAACAAAGGAAGTCAGAGGATCTGAATTCCTATTTTGACTCAGTCTTCTCTGAAAAGTAGATAGTCTCACAAGGGAACTGTGAAGAGAAGATGAAGAGACACAACTGAAGCCTGAAAGTGATAGAAACATGTTCAAATAAATATTTAATTGAATTAAAATGCCCTAGGTCATGTGACTTATATCTCAGGACCCTGAAACATTTTGCCAATGGCCTGGGCAAACCATTATATATTATTTTTGAAAAATCTTAGAGAAGCGGTGAAGTGCCAGATGAATGGAAGAGAAGAATGTTCCTATCTTGAAAATGAAAAAAAAAAACAGGGAACAAAACCAGTATTAGAACATGGAAAGAATGAAATTGAAACAGAAATTGATTTATAAGTACTTGAGAATGATGCAATAATACCACAAGTCAGCATGGATTTATCAAAGAAAAGTCTAGCCAGACTAAATTTATCTCATTTTTCATAAGGTCAGAGTCCCCTATATTTTTCATCCTAGAAATAAAGCTATGCAGGAAGTACAAATCGTATAGTTTAATTCACACTGGTTCAAAATCTTCCTAAGAAATCTGCTAATGTAGATTTTGAATCAAACCTTCCTTGTCCTCATCCACAAGCCCTGGAAGGTCTAAACTAACAGTTGTAATTCATAAAAAGAGCAGTTTTGAGGGGTGTAGTCAACCTTTTGAAAGCCCCAGCAAGTTATAAACCATTTTAAAAATAAGGCAAGCTCATAACAGCTTCATATAGGTAACCTTTTGTACAAGCTTTGAAAGCATGAATCGCTGAAAACATGTCATGAAAATGCTATTTATTTTCCAGATCTTTGCCAAATGTCCATCAAACCTGAACCCACTTTCAGTTTCTGAAATGGAAATCAATATCTCAGCAACAATTTGCAATGATTTCTCTTATTGCACCATCAATAGTCATAAAAATAGTGAGGCAGAAACAAAATTTAACACATGGGTTACCTGAGTCTATTTACTACCCCTTACTTTTTAAAAGACTCAGGTGCAAAGCGTTTATTGTAAATGTTTGTTACAGCTATGAATAGTGTTTTTTTAAAGAAATCTGTAACATCTTTAACACTCAATTAAGACTCTTATTGTTACATAAAATTTTCAATAAAATTATTAATAGAAATTTATGTGGGGCAGCAATTTTATTAATTGAGCAACAAACCGGTCCATTTTAACAACAGAGTTTTCTTCAAAGACAATAATTATATATCCTTCTATTTCGTGATATATCGCTTCATGATTTCTAAAATCAATATGTTTGTTCCATTGAGACAGACTTATTTCCTGGAAAAAGGGAGAAAGTAGCTGAATATGTGAAATTCTGTACAAACCGGGGCAGAAGAGGGAAACAAAGACAAAAAGGAATCAAATCAGAATGTGTATTGGAATACATAACTATGTCTGTCAGCATTTTATATTGATCTATATTCCAATGCTGTTTTTGATCTCAAATCAAAGACGTATTGAGGTTTATATGAACAAATACGCAATATAAGAAACCAAATTTTTGAGCTTCAGGACAACACTTTGTGGATGATCAGTGTATCAATTTACAACATCACATTTTTCTTTCCTTTTTTTAAAGCAGCTATTTTCACATAAAAGCATGGTAGCAAATGAAAAGAATGTTGTGATACAAACAGCAATATTATGTATATGAAATATCAATTTGAAAATTCCCTTGTGGAGGAATTTTATAGGCTACAGGTCAAAGCCTTGGTCATTTTTCTGAGCTTGTTAACACCTATATAAACCACTGGAGGAAGTCATCCAGAACCTTCAGGGGTGATGTCATGAGTATGCTGATAACGCTCTGCTTTATTGCTTCTTACCTTCCAACTCAAACAAAGCAATCAATGCCCATGCATATTATCGAATGTAGTTAATGGACTACATGAAACAAAAGCTGAAATTAACAACAAAAAAGAAGGACCATTGATAAGTAAAACAATGAAATCTGGTATTGAAATGGGTGACTAGCCTATTTTTTAATGCTGATTTTATCAATTTTAAACAGTATTGTTTACTTTATATTTTGTACCCTTTTTAACACTTGCAAGCCACCTTGAATGCTGAATGAAGTAAATCAATCATCTCTGTCTCTCTCTGTGTGTCTCTCTCTGTCTCTCTCTCTCTTTCTCTCTCTCTCTCTGCGTGTGTGCATGTGTGTCTGTGTGCGCGTGTACGCACATAGAAAGAGAAAGAAAGAATTCATGAAAATGTACAGAACAAAAAGAGGAAATCTAGCAACTTCTCTCAGGCAAAAAGACATGAGATGAGCTTCAATACAGAATAGCATACTTTATAAAGCCTGAATGTACCCTGGATTCTTCTCTATATATTTTTTTTATTATTATTCCTTTGGAATATGATGAATTTGTTGTTCCTCTAAGCTTTGCCAGATTTTGAACTCATGGGATTCAGACTGCTTTCTTGATTCAGATACTCTGCTCTAAGCTTTTTCTTTGAACCCTGCCTGAGAATGATGCCTAGACCTTTCATACAGTGGAGTCTCTGATTTCCATCCCCCACCTCCACTTTCAACTTGCTTTGATTTAACCTTTCTTAAGTTAAGAACCTTTCTTAGGTCCCTGACTCTATGCCTAACCCAAAAATTTCATTTTGACTGACGAAGTTACTTGGACAAGTAATGAAATGTTTTTCTTTAATAAACTTTGGTCCAGTTGCCATGATTTAACATTTTTATATACTTTTGGGCTGGATGATTGAACCTTCATTTACATATGCTTAAGAATAAGCTTATTTAGTTGTCTTGTTAACTTACCACATAAAATTAGTAACTTGGTTTTCATGCTAATTTGTGTTTTGCACGCCCTGCAAATACATATAAACTGAAGTTTTGAATCACTTTAACTGGGTCCTTCGGGAGTAGGGCGTTATATAAATCGAAAAATAAAATAAATAAAAATAAGTCAAAGAGATTTATGAAATAAAGCATGAACTTGCTTTGAAAAAACAAATCAACTCATTTTGAAGTATATTGGATCTTTATGGCTTTTCTGTTGCTTCTGCTTATATACTTATAGTCAATATACAATTTTGCTATTTTTATTTCATATACAGAAAATCAGGTCAAAGGACCAAATACTGTACTGTGACAAGCTCTTTGACATTGACAGAAGTGATAAGCAATAAGTCTGATCACTTCACTGAACTTTCTGCCAATCATAAGTCTTTTGATGTGGCAAGGCTAACATTGTTTGGGATGTCATTCACTTTTTCAACTCTCAATATCTTTAATGTCATAGCCATAAGTCCTAACTTTGCCTTGTATTAACGGAACATTTCACTTTCTGAGAACTCAGCAGGCAGCTTACTGGAGTACTCAGTATTCTACATATGGGCTCAAGGCTGCCCTTACTTTTAAGTTCTGCCTAAATGGGCAGAGTGAAGTGTTTTGACAAGGAGTGAATGAGTGCCAGACCAGAGTGATTGGCCCATCGCTTTTCTGCTTTATATGGTAAAGGGCCAAGACTACAAGTGTCACTTTCTCTGAACTAATCTATTTCTGTGCCATTGCATCTTATTGTGCCTGCTTCCTCTTCTAATTAACATAGAGTATGGCCACTGTTATGTTCTCAGTCCTTAGGCATGGAATACACTGATTGTAGAACAGAACACAGGTTTATTGGAGCGAAGCACAGGCATATCTTACAGCAAGCAGGAACACGTGCGAAAGCCCAGCAATTTTGCTGCGCAACGAGCTTATATACAGTTGACCTCTAGGAGGCAGCCAATAGGCAATTGAAGATTTTCCCATGCGAGCGACCCCTGGAGACAGGCAGTCTGTTTCTTCAGGCTTCAACTACTTTAGGGCATTGACTAAGCAGTTTACATTGAGCTCAATACATTACAGCCACAAAGTCACTGAGGCAAATTGAAGTGGGTCTTTTCTTAATGCCCCAGAAAATCAGAAACAGCAAGATACAAACCCATGACAACACAAAAAAGTGAGTAGAAAAGTATACACTTATTTTAATACCATTTTTGCAAGATTATATTTTTAATTTAGAGTAGGTAGTTTTCTACATTGATCAACCAACTTCCGCATGGCTTCTTTACTAAGCAAATTAGGGTCATCTGTGCTGATTTTTCTTCATCTCTGCTATCCCTAAAAGAGGATGCTGGGGTGTGGATGTGGGGAAGAGGATATTTCAAAATTTATTATAATGTCTTTGAAAATATTTACCTGAAACCAAGAAAAATTAACATTTTCTAAAGGGTCTACCATTTCTTCTATTTTTACCCAAGTCTGCCAGAAAGTGAAGCAATTTCACATGCTAGTTCATGTAGAAATTCTTTCTGGAAGAAATCTTTAATCTCAGTGGCTTAAACAGAGTTAAATCGCTCCTGAATCCTGAATCATAAAATTGAAACTAATCTTTCCATGTTTTAATCTTGATTCTGCAGTTCAATTCTAATTAAAGCTGATTCACACAGGCATGCTGAACTGCCCATATTCAAGTTAAGATATATTCATGTGGTTGATTGTGGAACTCCCCTAGAACAAGAAGTTTAGGGACCTGGCAAATGTACTTATTTTGAAAATTGTTTTCTCAAAATTACGTTTCTCAGTATGCTAATTTTGCAGTAATCAAGACATGAGGAGATATAAGTGGTATGAAAAACTACAGGTTCTTTTGTAGTTAAAAAGATAACATTCTTAACCCAAGACATTATCCTGGGTGTTTAAACATGAGGCCAGTCTGACAAAGTAATGAACAAATAGGCTTATCAGATTGGCATTTTGTTATGGTCATCGTTCCATTTACACTTTTGAAATAATAAATATGCAGTTGCAAGTCAAATGATCCCTCTTAATGAGCAAGGTTTACAACTCTGAGTTCACTTCTAAGTTTCGTGAGTCAATAATTAGGATTAGACCATTTGTGTATTCATAACATATAGTCCTGAAAATATCGCTTTCGGTATATCATTAGTATATATAATGTGTTATGTCTGTTGTAATCTTACAAATCTAATTTCTGTAGCAACATAATTTCACATTGTTCTGAAACTGAGACATGTACTTGAGGTTTCTTTCCTTGATTTTAATATTTGCAATTAGCTCTAAAAACACTTGTATCCACCAAAATATATATTTCCGCAATTTGATCTTAAAACAAAATGTTTTAATCTAGAAAAGAAAAAAGGTAATTTAATCTATCAGTATGAATGTATTGCTATTGCTATTCAGTGTTGCTTACTACCAAGGTAATACAGATTAAATCTAGTACTTTTAAATGGCTCAATAAAGCAATATGCTTTCTTTCCTTCCTTAATTTTTTAGCAGTTTCCTAATGAGATCCACAATTAAATGATATCACTTATACATTAACACAATATTCTATGAAGATTCTACAGCTTTTTAGATTGGCTTTGGCATTTTTTCTCACCTATCGAGTCTTTTCCAAGGATCTGGGTTAGGAAGATGTTTTTTGTTTGATCATGTTAAAGATATTGCAGGATGGAAGCTGTTCCAAGTAAAGCTGCCTTTTGCAAATGACTGATGATGATTTTGTCAATGTCGATAGTATTCAGGCGATTCTGTAGATATTTTGGGATTGCACCCAAGCAAACTTTTTTGTTTTTCTTATTGACAATTGCTAAGTCCAGGGTGTTATGTGGCAGATGCTTAACTGTTTGAATTTTAAAGTCATAGGGATGTATACACATTCAAACATTAAATTGTTTTGGCAATGGTGACATTTTTTATCCGGTTTTTTGGCATCTTCTCTCTTCTTCACAATAACTGAACAAAAGCTTCTCGCCCCGCTACGTTCTTGCAATGTACTAACTTTTCTAACAAACAATACTGTTCTCTGTCATGCCTTTTGAATGGTATTCATCATGTTAGTATTACATGACTATAAAATTAATTATAGAAAATAGAGTACAATGATTTGTGGCATTGAAACAATGTGATCCATAATAAATAGTTATATTTATACAAATGGGTTGAATTGCAGATGCCAGAGCCCAATCCAGGCAATTTAGTCAAATACTTGGATGTCATCCCAGGATATAATTTTGTCTTTCAGTAATATTGGTGGACAATGAAGGATTGGTTGATGGGGTGCTGGGGAGAGACATGGAACACTGAAAAGCCTAATCAGAAAGTAGAACTGTAAAAAAGGATTGATTGTAATGATATACAAACTATATCATTACACATTTTAAATTACTGATAGCTAACTAGTGTTTACTAAAATCTTGGAGCCAGAGCACTTAGCCATTACATAACTATCAAGCAAAGCTATATGGCAGTTAATTTATTTTCGCCTTACAGTTTTACAGCTAAGCCAAATGGCCTTCCAAAATTCTTCACCACATTTTTAGGCAGAGAAACCAAGTGGAGATAGACCATATTGCTGTTTCTATGCTGTATATGTAAATGTAAACACACACACACAGGCACACATTTCCCAGGGGCATTGACAAATCCAACAAGTCGTTAATGGGAACAAAATTCCTAAAGATGCAATACTCCAGTTCAATAGGACGCAACATGGAAGTCCTAAACTGATTATTTATACTTTTACAATTAAAATGCATTACATTCTGCAAAACTCAAATACAACCTTACTTAAATTTTTGTTCCACCAGGCAAATAATAATAATAATATCCATGCATTCAAGAGAGCCAATATATAGCATTTAATTCTTCCTAGCTTCTGTGTTGCTTGACAACTTAACACAGCAAAGCTGCCATTTCTGCTATTTTTAGAACTGTGATTGCGCAGTGGTTAGAATGCAGTATTGCAGGCTAGCTCTGCCCACTGCCAGGAATTCGATCCTGACTGACTCAAGGTTGACTCAGCCTTCCATCGTTTCTTGGTTGGTAAAATGAGGACTTAGATTGTTGACAGCAAAATGCTGACTCTTTAATTTACTTAGCGAGTGCACTAATAAGCGATATATAAGTCTAAGTGATATTGCTATTTGTACAGGAGGAGAAATTTTAAGATTTCCACCAGCATTTTTAATTCCCTTAGAATTTTATAGCCAGTATTCACAGGGCTCAGTTCAGCAATAATTTCTGCATCCCTGTACTTGACTGCATTTTGAAATCTTGTAAGAAGAAATATAGTGGTGAAAAAGCTATGAATCAGAAACTCTCCGGTTCAAAATTTCCCTGTTTAAATTGCATTGCTGACCATACAATGGCTTCCATCTCTCTATCTTCTTCCTTTGGCCCCTTTGTGTCTTCAGAAATGTTTTTAATAGACCTAGAAAGTATGCACAAATGTAAATGGGCAATTCAGCTATCTTTCAGAAACTTGCAGTTTAGAAAGTCATGATTATGTCTTTACAAGTTTGGATTAGGCTGAACTGTGCATTTTTAGAAAAACTGCCATATTGAGAGAGCTTTAGATGAATTCACTTTTTACATAACTATATGTAAGGCAGCTTTCAAGAAATAGCTTTTTTAATAGATTGAAGAATACTAGATTATTCTTTTCTTTTACTGCAAACATTGAAATTTCATAGACATTCAGCGTGGTAAACAAGGAAGCCATCCTACAAGCTCATACCATTCCTATTAACCTCCATCTCCAAGCTATAGAAAATGAGTCACCACAGGTCTGAATCTATTTAAATGACTTTGGTAATTTCCAGATTCAGAGGCACTAATGCCACTATAATCATTTTTGAGTCAAGAACTTTGTCACAAAATAAAAAGTGTAATTATGCTACTTACTTTAGGAGCAGAGATTCAGCTCAATTTGTTACCAGCGTTTGCATGCTAAATTCTTCAACTCTCTGACTATAAGCTGTGCGAATTTTTTCACAGGATCTATTTCATGAGACGTGCTCCCCTGCATTGGTGAAGTACTCTCATCATGGTCAGTTACAAGTGTGAATCAAAGGCCTTAGCATTTCCTGATTCCAGTAGCCCTAATTTAAGTGGTTCTTTTACCTGCCCAAATTACCAAGGAGCCAAGATGTGTGTGTGTGTGTAAGTATCCTGTTTTTCACAGCATTATTTCCTTAGCATCCTACCATGTTCTGGGTTTCCTGCATTTCATTTTACAGGTAGTTCTTGTTTAGCAACTGCCTCGTTTGCTACTATTCACAGTTATGACCATGATGAAAAAATTAACTGTGTGACTGACTCTCAAATTTATGACCTGAGCAGATCTATAAAGCGAAAGCTGAAATAGTTTCATTTAGTGACTGCTTCTTTTAATGACCATGTTGTTGGTCCCAAATGTGGCCACTAAATGAGGATTAGCTGTAATGGAAGTCATAAAGGTTCTTTTTTATTTCACATAGAGAACCAGAAGCAGAAGAATTATGAGAACACATGTAACTGTAAACTGTAACCACACACTATCATTCTCACCTCCACACTGCTATAGAAAATGATCAAAGAAGACTTAAAACACCTGTGAATAAAGTAAGAAACAAAAGGCTTTTTCAAAAAACTAATGTTTTCTGGAGGGGGGGGAATGAAAGTCATGTTTCAGGACAGTATTTATTCACACTGTGCTTCTCTTGCATAAAAACTCCCCCCTTGCCAATAATCCTTACTGCAGTGGTCGCCAACCATTTGGAACTCAGGGACCACTAAATTCAGAATTTTAAATCTCACAGACAACTAATATGATTTTTTTTAAAAGATACATACATTTGTAAAATAATAATCAAAGAACTTCCATTTTATTAACATAACAGGCACCTATTTAATATAACTAATTTTAAAAAGCTTATTTAATTATAACAAAATCATAAATGCTTATTTAATCATAAAATCTTTAAAGGTTGTTTAAATGTATTTAATTATTTAATTATTACAAAATAATTGACATTTCTTTAAGTATTACACATTCTAGTGTGATATTTGTTCCTGCTTGAGAGAGACAGAGACAGACAGACAGACAGACAGACAGAGAATGAGAGAGACAGAGACTCACACAGAGAGAAAGAGAGACAGAGTGAGAGAGACAAAAAGAGAGACAGACACACAGAGAGAGAGAGAGACAGAGACACAGGGAGAAAATGAGAGACAAAGAGAGAGAGAGAGAGAGAGAGAGGAAGAGAGAAAGAGAATGTGAGAGAAACAATGAGAGACAGAGAGAGAGGCAGAGGAAGAGAGAAAGAGAGAGAATGAGAGACACAGAGAGCCTGAGAGAGAGAGAGAGACAGACAGACAGACACACACACAGGAACCATACTATACAAAAAAATTCAAATAATCTCCAGATTTTCCTGCGGACCACCAAAAATATCTCGTAGCCGACTGATGGATCCTGGCCCACAGGTTGGCGACCACTGCCTTAGAGCATAATGCTTCTCCATGACTGGAAAATTCCTTTCCAAATCACCCTGCTGATAGACTCAGTTGAATAAGGAAAGATGTTCTGCAAATAGATAGTCTTGCAAAGTGTATACTTTGCACAAAACATATTAAGAAAGCACAGAAGAAAGCAGCATTTGCTAGTATAAATGGGGCATAGTGTGACTATAGCATCTCATATCAAACTATAGATCACATTGTGAGCAGCTGTAAACTGAGGGAATATAATAGTCAGTATATGATTTTTTTAATATAAACAATGCTGTGCTTAAATGGTTAGATGGTCTATTTAAATTGCTGTGTTGGCACTTGTGATAAATAAGTGGGTTTTGGATTGCAGTCTGGGCACTCGATCTCAAAAAGGTTCGCCAACACTGGCCTAGACATTGATATTTGAATATATTGCTACTCCATATATGATATGCCATACACTAAATTAATAAGCTTCTGGCTGGACATAATGATAATGCTATTTCATATGAGACCCATAATGTTCTGATATTTAAGAACTTTATTGGGATTTTAGAGAATTTGAAGAGAAACATAAGTTGAAAAAAAACCACCCACCCTGTTATGTCCTGTGAGAGGGCATTCCCGGGCACCGGGTATATAGGGGGGGTAGCCGGCCAACCACAGCCATTCCTTACTGTGTTCACCATCTGCAATACAGAAATTACATGAAGCTAGACTCTGCCTCATTCCTCCGGACCCACAATCTAACACACCCAATCTTTAGAGAAGGGGATTTCAGATACGAAACCCCTAAATTACTTAAGGCTCAGAAAAATCACCAAAACACAAATAAAAAAGCCTCCATGAAAATTTGGCTCCATGAAC
>JANHFO010001996.1:59015-69213 GCA_032468095.1 Pareas carinatus | reverse complement strand
CCAGTCATATCCTTGTTTTACTGGGAATCGAACCCTTGAAGTCTGGCCTTCCAGGCAGATACACTGCGACTAGGCCATGAATGTGATTATGCTTATATATTCAAACTGACTATGAATGTATCTTGATTGTATTCGTGTTGTGTATGTATGTAGGTATTAAGCACAATCACTGAAGACAAATTCCCTGTGTGTCCTGACACACATAGCGAAATAAATTCTGATTCTGATTCTGATTTGCAACTAGCATCAAGGTATCAAGTTACTACAATCTTTCAGTAATCCACAATCCTTTATGGATAACACATTTTAATATGATTGCAATATTCTGTTTATTATTTGCAACTAATAAATATTCTAAAACTGCTTTTGTCCACATATGCTCTTCACAGATGCCAGAAGATGTAGAATCAGAAGAAGGTGAATCCTATTTCATTTCATTGAACAATCTTTTTTTTTTAATTTGCGAGGGATGAATAGGATGACCAAGAAGACATTATTCAAAAGACATTATTCAGAAGATGTTTAGATATCCACAAATCAGAAGATAAAAGGATTTTCACAATGGGAAACAAAAAGAATTGGGTAGCAGTTTTGAGGGTCCAAGGATCTTGCAAAAAACCAATCCCAGATTATATTTTATCTATGTGGAAAAAAATGTGGCAATCCATTTTAACACATGAAACTTATGAAGCAACAGTTGCAGAAGTGTGAAATATTGCACCAAATGTCTTGCACTAAAAAGAAAAAAAAGAGGATTCCCGTCAAAGCATCCTGTGCCTGAAGTAATATCCACCTTATAAGATACAGTAGTCCAACCCACTTTATATACCCTTACTTGTAAAATGCAGTCACCTGTGAGCACAGCCATTGTAAATACAGTTGCAAAAGAAAAGAAGTTGTATTATAAAATTAGTATTTATAACATAAGACAAAAAGAAAATTGTTCCAAATCAGATTTCAAATTCCCAGTTTGACCCAAGGAAGTTATGACTAACTCGGTGGCTGCTCCTTGCAGAAGACATACCTTCTCCACCTACATGACGATGGTCCTAATATTTCCCCTCTCTATTCAATACTACATGACTGAAAATGCAAAGAATTTATTCTCCAGATGATGTTGCAACAAAGAAATATCCCGTCACAATCTACATTTAAACAGGGCTGTGTTGTAATAAAATTCAGTCCACTCAAAGAGGCTTTTTGGTCTGTCAATGTAGTCTGTATCATTTTCACGTTTGCTCATTTTGATGCACTGAGTCATGAAGATACTGCCTGATGTGGTAGTTTTCTGAGTGACAGGCAGCACACAGACACAAAGCAGAATGTCAAAGAACTTGACATGATAAAACTAACCACATTTCAATACAGATAGGATAATGCTGCACTACTTCAAATTTTCCATCCTTTTGACAAGCTACTAGGCATTCATTTGATGGCAGCTAGTTTTGCTAAGCTTTGAAATGATTAGGATGTGATAAATAGAGGCGTTTGCCATCTTCCTTTCTCTCATTAGGTCTTACTGCAGCCTATCACTTTCTTATGCAAGTATTTTAAATATAGAAACTATAAGGTGAACCTTTCCATTTAATTTGCCCTTGATGCCAAGGACATCATCAGACTGTGGCTTCTACTATCTTTCTTTATTTTTCTTGCTTGCTTTTAGGCTTCTAAGATAGTACACACACGGTTTTAATATGAATTTTATCATTTAAATAGGAGTACAATGCATCTCATTATTGCCAAAATGCTGTTTGGCTGGCGAACCTATGCACTTCTTCTGTTGACTGGCAAGATAACATGTTGTAGTATTTTGGACTTTTTTGTCTTTCAACTAGTCTTGGGCCATGCTTGATTGTTCGATAGGCAAATAATGAGTTAATAATAGATAAAGATCCTAGACAACAGAGCTTACCTTTAGCAGCTGAGCAAAGAAAGGGAATATTCTAGTAAATATTTGAGAGAATAGGTTTGTATTTCTGCATGACACCAGACTACAGATCTGATAGCCACAATGTAATCATGTAAACTCAATTTACCACAGTTAACTATGGAAAAGCATGTTCTGGTTAACACAAACAAGGAGTGGATTCATAGCACAAAGATCAAAAACTTCCCCCTTCTAATCTCACATAAAAAAAATTTTTTGCTTTGTTTGCCCTTTAGCAGTCACTGAGCTGAATGTATAATTCAAAGTCATTTTATTGTCAAAATAGGCTCTTTTTGCCTTAAGCCATTGTTGAACAAGCCATTATCATGTCAATCATATATCTTGCTAAGCTATGGTTTTTATAACATATGATGGCTCACTACAGGCATTCTACTAAAGTAAAAAAAACACCTCTATTATGATTCAACATGGATTTTTAACACAAAGTTTCTTGTATCCATCCTACAGCAAAGTTACCTATAGTCTATAGCATTTATGTGACTATTAGCCTCAGTTTTGGATCTCCCAAATGACCCAGATGTACTACCGGCATTTGACAGCTCTCATCAATACACAGTTCAGTTCAGCTTCTGAACAACGGCCCAATATGTATTCACTTATCAATAAAATAGCCTGATTTCATTGCTTGTCTAAATAAATACAGGAAACAGGAAGAGGAGGTTGTCCAGCTCCTGGCAATAAATAACATACAATGAGTTGTCATTAGCTGATCCACTTAGTCATTGCATTAGACAGTGTTGTCTCCCCCCCCTTTTGAACCACTGCAATGAGTGTGCCTGAAAAGATGTAGGTGCTCTGAGCAGCACTAGAAAGCTCCATGTGTAAGCACCTTTTCTAAAGATCCCAATGCATTTCAATTAGAGAATATGGAGGAAAGTGGAGCTAGAAAATATTATCTAAACTTTCCTATTATTCTGCAGGAAATGGTACTTTCTTCTAGATTCTCTCTTCAGACCCACCTCTATTGCTATAATATGTTTAAATCATCATGAAACTGAACTCCTCATCTGTGTTTTATTTGTGCAAAGCTACTCAGCCGAAACACTAAGGTATCTAAGTGGAATGCTTGAGATAAGGAGCTTCTTCTCTGATCACTTCCATGGGGAAATTCCTTTCTGGGTCAAATGGAGACTCAGTTCAGCGTGAAGAAATTTGCTGCTGTAAATGGGAAGCAAAAGGTTAAAGAGCTTCTGCTAATACCAGCTGAAATGGCAACATTCTCAATGTACTGGGATTACTCCTGCCTTATGTCTTTAATAGATAGCATTCATGTCTGCTCTTTCTTGCACCATGAGTTACATAAATTGCTATGCAAGCACAATATAATGTTTTCAAATCTACTCATTGGGCCATTTATCTATTGCTCTCTAATCTGCCAGAGATCAGGGAGGAGGAGGAGAAAAAACAAAACACTATAAAGCTGTGAATATCAGCTCTCTTGGGCAGACAAGGTATTATCGACTTTGTGGAAGCTCTGCTGATTCATGCAAACATCTACGTAGACCCAGAAGCATTAATTTTTCTTAGTTGCATAGTAGATTATATGCAGAAAGGAGATAAGAAGGAAGCCAAGTCATCTGGAAAAATATAGATTGAATTTATATAGCTTGCATGGAAAATATAAAACCAGATGTCAAGGAGGAAACTGACCATCAATAATATTTCAAATGTAGGGCACAGGTCTAAGAGGTTCTCTTCCTCCAAAACTATTGCATTTGTATCTGTAAGGCTTATTAAGCTGAGCCTGCCACTAAAACACTAACTAGTTTGCCTAAGAGCAGCAGTATGATACAAAATTAGTGCCCAATATAGTAGGAAGAATATTGCTCTGTTGTTATTTTAGGATAGATCAGCATATCACCAAACTGATATTATAGCATGAAATTACTTATATTGTTTACATAAAACTGGAAGACAATGCTCAGATGAGAGGATGTCTAATACAGTACCAAATAGTCAACAACAGCTGGGCAGATCCCAATAACCAAATGCTCACTGGTCAAACTGTTTTGGGATAAGAGGAAAAACAGTAATTTAAAACAAGCAAAGGAGAACCTTAGGTCACATCTGGTATGGGCTGGAAACAAGATGAAGGCAACATCACAAAGACACAGTAAAAGAAAGTGAAGTTGTTGGAGTATGTCTTTACCAAAATTAGAGGAGTGATGGTAAGCACTATTAACACTACACCAGCAAGTTTTTTTCCCCTATGCCCACACCATGAAGCCCACTAAAACCAAGGAAACACACAGTCTATCTATCTTTTTGCAATCTCTTCTGAATGGAGAAAAATTGCACAGAAAACACAAAACAGCACAGCACGTTCTGGGAAAGTCTTTCTGCTCTGTCTCTGATGCAACTCCCAAGTCAGGCAGATCACTTAGCTTGCTCTTCTTCCTTTGCAGTGTGCTATGTCTTAACCTCTTTCCTATCTACTCAATCTACCCATCCTCCTTTTTTCACCTCTTCTATCTACTCAATTTGGGGTATTGTTTCCTCTTTATCAACATCTCATCCCTTCCTCATTGTCACTAACTTTCTCAGTAAACAGGCCAGCATATCACATCCTGATATTTCCCCTTATTCTCCAGAAAGAACCTTCTTCCTTCAAAGTTGCTCCTTCAGCAATGCTCCTCTCTTTCTGCATTTTTGCCACAATGGAAATTTTAAATGCAAAGATAATTAATGGACAAAATACTGAAGACCAATAGAAGAAAAGCTTTATGGGGTTTCAAAGTGCCTCATGCTTCACAATTGCCTCCTTGCAGAAAACACACATGGGAACATAACTTAGAATTATGCAATCTGTGTATACAGTAGTGCTACACTATTCACAACGTGATAGAAACATTCTGCAAATCATGCAGCTCCATTGTCTCCTCCCAGAACTATCCAGATAAGGTTCCCTCTTTAGTGAAACTCAAACTTTAAAGTTCAGACTGACTTGCATAGGTCATCACTTCTGGAACTCCCTACATCAGTAACTTTCTAGACTGCTATGGATAATGATCTGACCCAACCTATTGATTCTGCAGGCAGTGAGTACTAGGATATCTACCCTCCACATTAGCTCTGTTGTATTTTGCTTTACTATCATAGCATTGTTTACAAAAAAAATCTATTAACCCTAATAACAAGTGTATGGGCACTTGAACCAACAGCCGGGAAATGGTTCCACATTCTCCCAAAATCTCTCCCCTTAAAAGGAAAAAAATAACTAAAGAAATAAGGTGAAGTCAAACCAAAACTAAAATTTTATACAATATTTTTAATACAACATAATAGCCTATTCAAGAGTGCATATTGCCAGGGCCTCATTTAGATTGCAAGCTAATTCAACTATATTCATTGACAAAAATTACTCCTGTTCACCCCAAAGGGATACCAAAGTCATCAACTCTGGTTGAAGTATTTACAGGAAAAAAAGATAGTTACAATTTTCCTTAGTGGTGAGGGGCAACAGATGATAACAAACATAGCCTCTGGTCTCATAGATATTTAGCAAAATCAGACACTTATAGCAACAATCATATTTTAATTTGCCTATTGTGAGGCAAATCACTTACCTTAAGAGGCACTTAGCTTCTTAACTGCATTTTCCATCATGTTGTGGCAGGGATTAAAAACCCAATTCACCTTTTTCTTGCCAAAAGTTTTAGCTACAACTGATATCCCACATTAACAAGAAAAGGTGAGGACACCTGAATATTTCCCAATGTTATAATTGGGTTGAAACATACAAAAAGACCAGAATCCCTACTTGACAGATGGTGAACGAATGAAAATTATGCAGCATGGTTATTCTGCTATAGCCGATTTCCACAACAGTGAATCATCCTGAGCAATCAGTCATGCTTTGCAGCAGAGTATAACTTTTTTTCCATGCAATATAAAATGTATGACATCGATCAGATGGATCATAAATAGGGGTGTGCCATCAGTCAATGGTGGTGATGCAGTTAGAAAGACCAATTCTTCCAAACCAATCATAATCTATTAGGGATATTGTCAAGATTTATCATTAAGATGCATAGCCATGGAGACAGAAGAAAACCAAAATCTAGCTATTGAGAGAAGTGCCAGCATAATGCAATGAGGTCATCATTCATTAGCAAAGAGGGCAAGAAACTATGTGTTATGACTTTCCTAATCACCTTCGTCTCCATTCATAAACAAGTCTATAGAGTCCTTTTGTAAATTGTGGAGGCTGTATCAGTAGCCATAGGGTAACATTGTCATAGCACCCTATTTTCCTTATTAGAAGGTAGCATCCTTCTCCTAGATCTGCTTCCCAAGGCACACTTCCCACACATTTCCCAGAACATGCAGTTTTCTTAAGATGTAAGCAACCACAGACAATGCTGAACTGGTAAGCTATCTCAATGATTATATAGATTATCAACTACCAAACAATACTCTTAATTCTTTGCTCATTTGTTCAGCATTTTAACTCTCTCTCTCTCAAAAGGTGGATGGAGAAGGTCTACAGTCTCAGACAGAATTTTCTGTCTCTCCCCAGCCATTTCTTATTATTTCAAAATTTAGTAACAGTTTAAGACCTTTACTGATACACTGAGTAGTGCATGGGTGAATGAAGAGCTATGGAGAGGGTGAGTCCTTTGTAACACTCTTTCTTGCAAGACACAAATCTCTCCATAAACCTGTTATTGATTTTACTTTGCAAATAGGAAAACACAAGGGACTCTGATGAATGTTGCACATCCATCGTATAATTGAGCAAGATGTCATGGGGAAAAAACAAAAAGTTTTTGTTGTACCAGAAGTGGGATGAAAGCAGGAATTACAAATAAAAGGGACATATCATACTACAATGTTCTCTTAAATCTCTTTGGGAATAAGTGAGAGAAAGTAATATGTTCAGTTTAATACATAATTGAATTGAAAACAAGCCTGAAATGAAACAACAAGATCTATCAACTCAAGGTCAGAGTCACATGGCAAGTAGGCAGTCATTCAAATTTAATGAATGAATGCTATGTAACAATGCCCTATAATTCTAACTCCTCTTCTTCACAACAGAAAGAAATACGCTGCAGACAATAAACAAATTAGTTCTTCTGCATGCTTAGAGAAGCTCTCTTTCTCAGTGCTAGGTAGATTAAAGAGTTTATTTCCAGACCCTCTCTCAAGTCTAGGACTTGTCACAGTTCTGCAAGAGACTAGCCAATCACCCAGTAGAATGGTCATCATAATGGATGTTTGTTCAATGAGTTGCCCCATAGTTCATGTAACCATTGTATCAATTAGTGCAGTTGTAGCCAAAATATTGTGCTTGTTGCAAATAAAAGAGTGAATTCAGATTTTTCACAAGCAATATATTAGTCCTAGCAAAACAAATCAGTTGCACATTTTGCTACTATTCCTTTATTATAATAGATCCCAAAACCAAATTAGCTACAATATTTCATTTCTATAGAAATGTCTATCCTCCTTTTTCACCCAAGAAAGCTTAAACAATGGATAATATTTTTCTTAGATAAATATTATTGATCTCTTCCAAACTTAATTATTCCACATGGTTTCTGCTCTCATATTCTGTGTATCATGCATTACTGAGACAGTCTCAGTGAGGGATGTTGAAAATATTCTAGTACGATAATAAATTGTGTACTATAAAAATATAAATAACATTTCAAAATAGATTACCGGAAATAAATTTCAGAGATAAAAATTAACAGCATTTCCATTTACTACTTCCTGGTCCACTGCTTATTGAATTAACTCAGGGGTGTTTTTGAATTGAATCATGAAGCCTTGTGCTAGAAGAAATAATAATTTAGCAAGCATTTTTTGTTTATGAACTTTCAGCACCAAGAGAAAAATCAAATTTTAACGTCATCCTCCAGAGAGCACTCTGACTGAAAACAATGCATTTTCCAACAGCAAGTTATGTTGAGTCTATGAGAATATAATGTAGGAAGTTTTGACTATGGACAATTTTTCAAGGTGAAAAAAAATCCCTGTCAAATCCCAGTTGTGAAAGAAAATGAGAAACTGTGATTAACAGCACTGTTGAAAAAAATAAAATAAACCATAACAGCTAAAATATCAAATAGAGAAAAGAGTACATAAAAAAATCTCAGGAGTCTATGTGCAGTGGTAGCATTTGGCAATGTAAATCATAAATGTTTCTGTGAAATGCAAGTACTGCTTAGATAATTATGCAAATTATATTTCAATATTCAATTTAAGTTTAACTAGGAAGCACAAACTCAGTCAGCTTATTGATACAAAAGTGCATGCAGCATCCTGATAATAATAAGAGCAAAAAACCTTCAGTGAAAATATTAGTTGACCTAATTTTTCTGTAAGAAAAAAATTGACTCATTAATAAGTTGCTTAGAAGATCTTTGAAAGCAAGACATAAAATAGGATATATTCAAATTATGCTTCTCGTGTATTTGCGATTTAAGTTTAGAATCAGCTCATTTGTACTTTTTGGATTTGCTGAAAATAAGGCTTTTACTTTTTTACTATCTGAACAAAAAATTATATCTTTCTTATTCTACTGAAGACAGAAGTCATATTTAATTCAGTGGGGATAATGTTAGTGAAATATTAATTTTAATACCTGTTCTGATTAAATTAAAAAATAAGAGGGAAAGTACACTGATAACCAATGCATCCTAAAATTATAAAAATGTAATATCAAATATCAAATGTACAACCAGGAATCCCTGGTTGTACAGCCCAACCTTTTTGAATTAAAAGCATTTTTGGAATTCTGAGAAAAGTGGAATTCTCCAATAGCAGGCAGGACACTAGTGTCAGGGAAATTTTACTTGTTCATTAATGGCTATCATGGGTGGCATGGCCATTCTTAAATTATTTGGTTACCAGAAGGCAAACAAGTTTCTGCAGGAAATATTCTATCACCAAAACGTCTACTAGTGGCTCTCAATTCTTATTAATAATGTAACGAGGTATATTACTATGCTTTGCAACATCACAGATTCCTCTAGGTAGTTCTTGACTCACAACCAGTCGCTTATGATGGATCCCAAAAAAAACTACTTACAAATGGTTTCAAAGTTCAGACAGTTGCCCCTACAGATGTGTGACCGTAATTTGGGCACTAAGCAAACAACCTCCATTTACAGCTCTTTACAGCAGCCTGCACTCACATACTATAACTGCAGTTTACGACATTTTGCTGAGAACTGGTGTTTACTTTGGGTTTTTGGCAAAAACGCTCTATAGCAAACAATAGGTTTGCTTAATAACCACTGCAAAAGAAGGTCTCAAAATCAGATCAGTTGCATGATTTTATAACCATTACAACTTACAACTATAATGGGCAGTCTCCATCTTGGTTGTAAGTCAAAGTCTACCTGTATTTAATTTTTAATTATGTTCTAGGCTTTTTATTTATTTTTTTAATTTGGGTGGGTCAGAGAGATTAGTAGACCACAAGAAAAAAGTTACTGGAGACACATTGCCATTTGTGGACAAATGTTCTCTCCAAGTACTACTGTATGAAATCATTGAGTCTTCAGTAGCTTTGCTAGAACTTCTTGGGAATGTATGATTACATTTAGAATTAGCCATTAGAGTACTCTGGTGTGGTTTCAAGAATGCCCATACCTTATTTCTGTTCACATAGGAATGTGCAAATCATCCAAGATCCAATTTACATTTGTAAAACAAATAAATAAAAGTGCATGCATACATATATCAAATCTCCTAATCAGTTTGAAGGAACCTGATTCAAGTCCCACATTTCAAATCAGTGTAATGAAGATTGCCTTTAAACCAAATTTCCATACTGCTTGATAAACACTTCCCTTTGATTTAGGAATGGCATTAGACTGCAGAAATTCTTTCTTTCCACTTGAAACAAGCCAATACAAAGATACTTAAGCCATCCAAGATCTCACGTAATGCACAACTAAGTAGAACTGGCACTTTTTCTTGAGTGAGTCACTCAGCAAATACTTTTAATCCAGCAAACACTTCTGAAAAATAATAAGGCTTAGGAAGTTCTGCTCTACAAAGACAGAAATCATTAATACTTGGTCCTCAAGCAAAGCAAATGAGCTCTTAAAATATTAGCAATTGACTCGGGCTGACTTTATATTTATGTTGAACTAGCTATTGGTGGTATTTCGCATTTATATATATAGATGAGAGCGATAGTTTTTTTGGGGGGGGGAAGACGGACACTGTAAATCTTTTCAGAATCTGTATTCAAACAGTAAAAAAAAGAGCAAAGAGGGCTCAGTAGGTTTC
>JANHFO010001996.1:17000-28944 GCA_032468095.1 Pareas carinatus | reverse complement strand
CTTATTTTCGGGGGATGCCTTATATTTCAGTGAGAGGCAAAACTGTAAGTAGGTCTTATTTTCGGAGGATGTCTTACGGGGAAACAGGGTAGATTGTGCACTAACTACCAAACAAACAATGAGTGCCAAGACAAAATGTTCTCATCAAATTGCATTGAGTATTAAATATGATGCGTTTCAAAGCAGTTGAGTAGGAAGGTACCACTGTAAGCCATTTTGGTTAAAAGGCAAGTAACACTCTGTGAAACATCATGCCTTCTCTCAATTAAGCAAGTCACTCATCTCAGGTTTTGATTTTTTTGGTCTGAATAATAATTCTAAAGGATCCAGGCCCAATATTTGGGATAAGACAACCAAGTTCCTCAGATTTTCTCCTGTTTTACAGCTTGTCTTACAACCTGAAGGTCTTAGTTTAAAAATCACTGTGCATGAAGCTATCTGCTTACACTATATCATCCAACTCTTGCAACTTCCTTCCTTTTCTACTTTATCCACACTCAATGCATTCACTGTGAGCACAAATACTGTGGAGTCCATGGTGTTCTCTGAGCTTGATTGTTTTCCTGCAGACATTTCTTTACCCATCTAGGTAACATCTTCAGTGCTAGAACAGAGCAGGCTTTCATCTCTGTTTGTATAACAATAGCTTTCCTTGTCAGGGTTGATTGGGGTGCTATTTTAACTTTGGTAGTTCCTTGGTTAGGCTGTTGCTTTACCTAGGCAGCTAATGAAACATGTGCAGGAAAACAACCAAGGACTCCATAGTTCAACTCTGAGCTATATGCATTGTCTACTATGGTATTTATTTATTTATAATTTAATTTATATACCACCCTACTCCCGAAGGACTCAGGATGGTGAACAGCCATAAAAAACTTGTATTCCCAAGTGAAAACAACTATTAAAATGATTAAATACAGGCTGAATAAAAATTAAAACCAATTTAAGATTAATAAAATCCAATTAAAACCAGCCTAAAAACATGTGGGAAATCAAGACCGCCCAGCCTGGATAAATTAATTAATTAATTCTATGGTACCACAAATACGTGTTTTGTGGAATTTTGGGTTACACAAAGAGCTACCGTCAAATTCAAGTAAAACATAATAAAAGTAAAATAAAACATAATGAATAACAACAAACAGGAACCACAATACATCTTTAACACAATCCTTTATGTGTGTACTAAGAAAGAGATCTCACTGAATTTAATGAATCATACTCGTCCAAAGATGATATGACTTTATAAAAGCACTGGGAACTTAAGAAGACAAAAGCATGCCTTATTATTTTTTTTATAAAAAGTCTTTATTTATCAGAGAAAAGCATGTTTCATAATGTTGATAAGACTGCTTTAAAAATGATACATACACACTCACAGTGTCATCCATGCACTTACATATTAAAGCTATACTAAAGCATATACATTATGGTAAGGCTGATGGAAAAGTGTGCCTTATAAATAAAAATTAATCAAACTAAATGAGCTACTCAATACATACAAATGCACTGAAAATTGTTCATATTTTTGACTTGCATTGGAAAAAATAGATTAGTCTAGGAAGTTTTAAAGACAGCTTTACAACCTATTTACTGGAAAAAAACCAACAAACTTTTTCAGCTTCAATGAAGTCAGCCCAGTTATCTTCTTACTCAATAGTGCCACCCAAAGGATCATTTACAACATAAATTCACCTATAGTGCATCACAAAATGATGTTGTATTCTAAGAAAGCATTTCTCAAACTTGGAGGCACCAGGGTGGGAAAAGATATTCCAAAATAAATGTTATGGAGCACTGAATGATCAAAACATTACCATGATTAATGCCACTAGGCATTAACAATACAATGCAATCAGAGTATATATTTTTCCTGAAAAACGTCCAGAAAAAGAAGCAGAAATAGTATGGTAGCAAAAGAGGAAAATCCTTGTGCAGGACTTCCACACGATTTTTGCAGCACTGGAAACAATGAATAAATAATTCAAAATTCATGTGTGTAAATAGTTGGAAAGGAGCCATTGTAAGATAGAAAGAAAACATGATTTGGGGAAAAGGGAAGCATAGTGGAGAAAAAAAGACATTTTCATCTCAATCTTGTGATACTGGTTATAGTGACGTGGGGAATGAATTGCTATTTCTTCTACAGCTGTGGGATTTAGAAAAGAAAAACAGCTGATTCATCTGGAACTCGAGATACAAGATTTTATATTGGAAATCCACCCATTTAAAAAAATCACTTCCTCTATTAGAGTTAGTAACTAGTAGTAACTATTAGAGTTAGTAACTAATATCACTGGTTAGAGTCAACCAGTGACATTAGCAAATGCTAGAAGGAGTCACCAAATTGTGGAAATAAGTAATAAATGATGGATGGAAATCTTTCAAAGGAATATATTGCTCAAGCCTTCATCAAAGCAAGTTTTCCTTCAAAATCCTTCACAAGTCTAATGTCTACTAGGGTACATTGCCTATGACATCCTCATCCTCCTCATCTGGAAACACTGAGGCATGAAAGCATGATTAGTGCACATCGCCATTTCCCTTATCTGTTCAATGTACACACAGGGATAGTGTTTGCAGCCTTATGGTAATAATCAGAGGCACATGGTTTGGTGTTTTTGTGCCTAAAATATGCAGCAATTTGTGAAAGGCTGACCGTACAGAACACAGAAAGGAGATGTGTAAATCTCCATTTGTCTCAGATCAGTAATCTAAACTGGGACTGACGGCTTTGAAGGGCGCAACCTGTTCCAACCTTTGCTGACAGCCTTTTAGTTAAAGATACCAAATATTGAATCTGGTATTTTTGGTGTGCATAAAAAGTATGTTCCACTGAAGTGCAGTCTGTTTCCCAACAGAGAGAACATACAACACACATTGATTTTCTATTAAAAAGTCAGTCCAATTGTTTTGTAAAACAAAACAAAAAAGATTCAACTGATGAGACACTAAGCTCTTTTAAAGAAAATTCCTTCATAAAATAGTGAAAATAAATGTACAGATTATTCCCTGAGACATCTTTACAAATTAATTACTTAATATTTTTTCTAATGTGTCATTTTTTGTGTGTTTTTAAAAAGTTTCTTTTAACAGAAACAAACCAAAAACGTCAGCATAAAGCCCTTCAAGGAATTGTCCCCCATGAATGCTAAAAATGCAAAACTTCAAATTAAAGATATTAAAAGTTTGTCCTTGACTTAAAATCATTTTGAAGGTCTAGAAAAGGACAAAATGACTACAAACAAAACAGGAAGCCATTGTCTTTGGTGTAGGAATATCCAAAAGCATTTTATGCAAGCCACTTTTGAGTTTCTCTCCCATTTTTGGTCCAAATGTGCAAAAGAAACAGGCAATTTTAAAAGCCATTGTAATGGAACTAAGATTTAACTGACTCACGGCCATAAAAGATGTTATTTACAACTGCATTCAAAATACTGAGAATGTACAGGAGAAAAATAGCGTGGGAGAGGGAGAGAGGGAAAATATGTATCTCTTCTCATAGCTGTGATTTTTCAAAGCCCAATAACTATTGACAATATTGTTTCTAGTTTACTGTTCCATATAACCATTTGTTAACACCCACACAGGAACATTCTCCTATTTTAATTTCAACAAAGAAGTTGACAAAGCACAATGTGGCTGAAATTTATCAAAAGGTTTGCCTAATCAAATTGCATTATTTTACTTTTTTGTTTGTTTGCTTGCTTTTATGTCTCTTTTAATCATTATGACTTAGGCTGTTTACAAGTAGGAAAATATAGTATAAGGTGCAAAAGGTAATTGTACAAAACCTAGGTAGCTACCAGAGCGTCCTACTCTTAAGAATTAGCACAACGGCGCAATAAAGAAGGATAAGTAAAGGCCCTTCTGGTCCAAATTTATACCTGTTCTTCTAGCAAAAACTAAGAGACTAATTCAGTGATGGCTAAACTTTTAGACGCCGAGTGCTCAGACGAGTTGCGGCTAATGAGTCGTGGCTCGTGACGTTATCATGAGCATGTGCATGGCCAGATGACATCCGGCATCGCTACCCTTTCTGAGCATGTGCATGGTCCCATGACTTCATCACCCGGCACCACTACTCTTTCAGAGCATACGCATGCCCCCGTGATGTCATCACTTGGTGCCGCTACTCCTTTCTGAGCATGCTCAGCTCTGGGGCGATGCCTGGGCGACTTGGCTCACGTGCCAACAGAAAGGGCTCTGCATGCCTTTTGCGGCATGCGTGCCATAGGTTCACCATCACTGGACTAATTAGACAAAACAACAAACAGGAATATTGAATGGGAATGCTATGAGATGACTCATTATGTACCTTGTATAATCACCAAAGTTAGAAACTTTCATTAAATATTATTTTGATTATTAATTTATGTATTGTTAGCTATTAATATTAATATATTAATATTAGTATATGTTTTTATTACTATTATTATAATATATTCTATTGAAATATAGTGGAAAGACGCCTCTAGAAGTTGTGGCTGCTCCAACACTGAAGGTTTTTAAGAACAGATTGGACGACCATTTGTCTGAAATGGTGTTGGGTTTCCTGCTTGAGCATGGGGTAGGACTAGGAGACCTCCAAAGTCCCTTCCAACTCTATTATTCTGTTATTCTGCTATTTTGTAGTGATCTCTCCAGCTTTCTTAGAATAATCACAATATTCTCCCCACAGTAAACCCTCTCTCTTTCAAGTGTAGTTGGTAAGCTAAATAATCATAAGGAGTATATCTACAAGAGTTCCAGACATTTAAATACATGGAAGCTGCCAGAATTAATAATAAAGATTTACATCGTGCTCCAAGAAGAGCATAACATAAATTTTAATATATCTCAAGCACAAATATATGCAAAGCATTACAAATGCTTGATTTTGCTTTACATGCTATTTTCTTCTTGTAGAAGTGAAGCACTGATTAATCTGACTTTTTGAAATATTCATATAAATTATAAACACAATTGGCTACATTGGTATTATTCTAAATCCTTACAGACTAGTTCTATATTGACTGGAGCTTACACTAATAGAAAAATATTATGCTGAACAGAACAACAAACTGTTGATTTATTGCCTCCAATATCTAGCTCTATATATTAATTCAGGTTAGGTAAAGAACACAGCTCTTGTCAAATATTTACTCTTCTAAAATGCACAAGTTTCTTGTGGTCTAGCATGTTGAAGAGAAACAGAAATCCTAGAAAGAGAAATCCAAGCTCAGAAAATTTCTTCTTTACCACAATAAAATCAAATTTCCAAAACAGCTTGAGGCAAATAAAGTACAATTGCACTAGATTGATAAAATTAAACATTTCCTGACTGTCCCCCTTCCCATCTTGGAGTATATATTATTGGGAGAGGAAACAGAATGGCTCCATTATTCTGCAACTAGAAAGCATATTGCAATTTGAGAGCATGTAAAAGGTGCACTCTAAAAATAGATGCCAAGGGAAATTTACCTGTCTGCAAAATGGCTGCCCGATGGATATGGCTAGTCATAAAATATCCAACTAAAAAAAGGTAACCGAGATTTCTGAGAACACGATTATCTTACCCAAAGTATAGAGGGAAAGATGACCTTGATGAGATAGGAGAGTTCTACTACCAAAGCTACATCTTAGACAAACAGACTCCTAATTCATATCAGTATAAGAAGGGAAGAAGGTAAAGCATAATCACTCTTACAAGATTCTGTTACTATAGTACATCTTAGCTGAGGTACCTGAGTTTTAGACCTCCATGGACTTTATTCCTTGATCTACTCTACATAATGGGGATAACATAAAGCCTTTAGGATGCCAGAATCTGTCCTTTGCTTGTCAGTAGGTCAGCTTTCTTTAAAAACATTTTTAAAGTTTATTTCTTCATGACTGGAAAAAGGGAAATATGAAAAATTCTAGAAGTATCATAAGAAACAGGCTGATGTGGAAAACCTACAGTTTTGTGCAAATTATTATACCTGTTACAGATTTTCTGAATGTAACATACCTTTGCCACTGAAAATTACCAAGAATTCTATGTGCATTTTATGGACCTCGGTGATCAAATACCTCTTATGTTCAGTACTTTTATATATAATTATTACTGTTAAAAAGTCACGTAACTTGTGACAGTGTGGAAAAATAGCCATACCTTTAGATGCAGTAACTGGTTATATCATCTTTAATAGTAAATGTGCTAATAAGTAATATGTAAATTACATTCACTATCAAACCGATGCCCATTCATACATGTAAAGATATAAACAAAAGTGTCCTTGAGAGAAAATATTTACAGCAAACTAAATTGAATCTGAATGATGAAAAGGAGAAGAATCAGTCAAGAACCTGTGATACAGTAAAGCAAATTGTTTATATTCATTGGACATATCTCAGAGATAGTATGGCTAGCCTGGTCTAAAAAAGGATAAATAATGAAAAGGTCACATGAATGAGTTTATCAAAAATATTCCAATGTGTGCTGTAATTTACACTGTCTGCCTTTGTCTTTATCTTTCCTTTGCAATATAGTAGGCCAAGAGAACATAAATTATAGTTCTGCCTTTGTCCGACAAATTGCCAATGCTTTGTCAGAGGTCCAATCTGTACTGCATTACTGCATGCATACTAATAAAACTATGTTGCATCTTCAAAATGATTTGATCGCTTTAGTGAGCCAGATTTAGGTCACAACTTAAGGCACAACTAAATGTTTCCTGTAATTGATTATCATTGTCTGATCACTGTATAGAAGTTTGAGCCCATCCCTTCAATGGTGAACTGCTTCAACCCAGTAACGTTTGTGCATTTTCTAGCATAAACTACCTATTGCATGCTCTGTCACAATATTTCTATGGAGTTTTGATCAGCTTTTGACTTTGCATTTCAAAACATCAAAATTTCTTTTCTTTTTTCAATATTTGTTTTTATTTTTAATTCCGAATGTTAAAATACTCCACAATAGGGGGAAAAGAAAATACCAAAAAAGCAAAATTAGACTAGATAAAAAGGAAAAAAGAAATGTGCATAAAAAGAAAAAAACATACACATAAATTATCCCCCCTAGTTGAATACTGATAAATATATTTCATGAAAAATAGTTTTCCCACTTGAGAAACAGGCACATCAAATTTTCAATTCGTTCATTCATTCCTGAAGGGTAGTACTGCATGCACTGAATGTTTAATATTCTTGTTCTTCTCCCTGGATTACCCATACTTTAGGTGCAACTGACAGACAGCCTGCTATTCTTCTGCAGAATTTTGTAATACGAAGAATAATTCAGGCTTCTTCCAAGGATAGCAAATTGTTCAGGTTCTGAGACAGCAGAATATCCACAAACAGTGACATTATTACCTCAATGTTTGTCAGATAGTATGAGGCTCTTACTGTAAAACATATTGTTTGGTTTCTACCAGACATAACGACCAACAGTCTTGCCTCACAGGACAAGGCAAAAAAACGTAATAGTAGAATTACAAGCACACAAAAGTTCATTTATTTATTGTAGAAAAGTTATGAAGTCATTATAAAAGAATTTCAGCAAATGATGTATATCTAATATGAACTCAATTTATAATGAACTCGCTGTTCAAATATTGGTATGTCTTCCTCTCATTTTCTAAGTGCAGAAGGCTATATTTTGGATGGGAGGTATACTTTTAACATGTTCTTGATTTTGATAATTGACTGATCTACTATTAGGTTTATTGCTTTCTCTATGGAAACTTGATAGGTATCAGTTACATTTTAGTGGAAGTCACCAGGAACTTCTTTTGAGTATAATGTGCCTCTAGAATCTGCTTGAAGAATTTCACTGATGAGAAGAGTCAAAGGTTGTGAAATGTATAAATGGCAGATTCAAATCAGCCTTGATTATTTAATTGAGCATTCATATAATTAGCCTGTTAATTGAATTGATTGAATTAGAGAAGCAGTTATTTTTTCACAATTAGCCATGCTGTGGATGTGGAATGATGTTTGAAATAAAGGAAGCATATTTCAGCATTTAGCATTATTTGTGCACTCAGACTCCCTTTATACATCATTATGACCTACATGAAAGTCTGATGATGTTCAAAAGACATAAAAATTCAGATAATCCAAAAGTTGCCAAATACTCTTCCACAGAACTATTTGTCTTACACTCAGGAAACAGCATAACAGAGATGAAAAGAGGAAAAATAGTAATTGCTTGCTAATGGTTCTGCTAATTCTCTAGAGATCAATAAAATAGAAGATGCAAAAAGTTGGTGCTTCTGGAACCACATCTCTAATCATTCCCAAACCATTAGCTGAAGGAATTCTGGGAACATTATCATCACCAGCAGCAACTTAACAATCACTACAAAATTGTACAGGAACCACACAAGAAGAATAAGAAAAATCTTGTCCCATGTACACATTGCTTTCCTTGGAATGAGCAAAAGATCTCTAATTAATATTACTCAGTTCCCTTTCAAGAAACAATATTCTGTAGAAAAATAAATGTAATTAAGAGTCTGCATATATCAGAATTAAAATGATATGTCAAAAACAGGAATAATAAAAGAACAATAACAACTGAGCTTTTAAGAGCACATCATAGAATCATAAATGCATAACAAGCTGCTCAATTATTCTGTTTGTCTTGGGAGATAGCTGTCAATTAAAATTATATTTCTGTTTATTAACATGATTTATTAACAAGTCCTTGAATCAATCATGATTGGTATGATTCAGATGAAATTATAATCAAATAAGGGGGGGAAATTTAGATACCAACTTTGGAATAAACCTATAAGAACCAAAGATATGCCTACCAGGAAGCATCTGTTTGAAGAAATGTGTTATAAATTTCAGGATTGCCTTCCTACAGGCTACTGCTATTTATCACAGCATTATCTAATTAGTAAATACTATTAATTTAGTGATTAAAAGTAATTGGCTACCATCTCCAGTGGATTTTAGTTGTTGTACAAATTAAAAAAAATAAGAACAGCCAGAAACATTAATCTTGCTGAGGCATTAGGATATTTTTCCCAGTTTAGAGCAAAATACCATTCAAAATTTCCTGGGCAAACTTAGTTCCTTGTTATTCTTATCTGTTAGGGACAGGATGTTGGCCAAGCTTTCATTTCTGATTGCCATTCATTATTTTTTTTCAAATGCCCATTATCTGAAAAAATTAAATTATAAATAACCTTGTATGCTCCTTAAATGTCAACATTTTAAAGGACTGGCTTTTTAAGCAAATCACAATGGCCTGTTAAGCGAGGATATCATGTGTGACCATGGGAGGCTACAATCATAATCACAAGCGGGATACCGAGTACCCAGACTGTGGTCACGTGACTACGGGGACACTGCAGTGGCTGGGATTTTGAGGATTGGTTGGAACTATCACTTGTTCAACACTGTTGCAAGATTGGCCATTAAGTGATGATCACCTGTAATCTGACAGAAGTATTCCTCAGTAAAATTGTTTAACTGCTTTAAAATGAAATTCAATGTTTTGACAAACAGTGGTGTTACATGACTCAAAATTATGAGAAATGAACTTTCCCATCTATGCAACAGGGTAAATATTACACTACATAACACATGCCAAGTTACTAATGTCTCTAAAGTACAGCCTTCAGTTTACAGAATGTGTGGCCCAACTCCTTCATCATAATTTGTTACTGTGTAATTAACCTAGCATGAAAATACAGAAAAGGGTTATTAGAACATTCCCAATAAATGAAGTAAAATGTATGTTGCTCCATATATAATTATTCTGTACTTCAAAGATGTTTGTATATCAATACTAAGCAACGATAATAATCTGTTGAACTAATACAATTATTTGTTAAAAAATCTCCACTAGTTTTACATTGGATAAGATTATGAAAAGTATATAACAGGTATACAGGGCAATGAATTTGAGAGATATTTTTTTGTGTATTTCTCCAATATACGAGATCAATGGAATTTTTCCTACACATCTATATTATACCACAAAAGTATTTTACAGCACAAAAAGGGTATAAAAGTGAGAAATGAAATAAATTGATCAATATATGTTACTATCATGGTTTTAACATAGAAACTCTGGGAATCTGTCAAGACCACTAACATTTCAGCCATCACCCTCATGACAGAAGAACAGTTTTCAGGAAAGAGCAATAAAACGTATGATTTCACTGAAGCAATGGCTTTAAAAAGAATGCACCATTTAGACCTACTGCAAACCCCTATGAAAGAGATCAGTCAGATCTTTGATAGGAATAATAGCTTGTTTTCCGACTATTAATATTTCATGCACTAGGACATCATGTATTTACAACTCTTTGGGGCCATGCCAAACATAAAAATCTGTCTTAAGCAGAATTCTATAAAGCATGCAGAGGTGCTTGGTGAAGCATGTTGGGATGAGTGAGTCTCCTCCATGAAGCTCTGAGGCGGAGCTATATCCTCCAGAACAGGGGTCCCCAACCCCCGGTCTGTGGATCCACACCAGGGCGTGGCATGCCAGCAACTGAACCGTGCAAACAAGCCAAGCCCCATTTGCAAGATGCAGGCAGCATGTAAAACCACTCCCCCTACGGGCCACAGGAAAAACCTTTCCCATGGAACTGGTCCTTAGTGCCCAAAAGGTTGCGGGCCACTGCTTCAGAACCTGTGGGCCGCCGGAAGATCTGGGTGGGCCGCCTGGACTCGAATAAATAATTTATATTTGCAGACGTTTCCTCACAGGCAGGACTGGTGCCGCCGCTGCCTCAGAAACCATTGCTCATTTCCTCAGAATGGGCGTGCTCAGCCCCTCCCAGCCCTTCCATGGCTGCGGAGCTTTGCCCCCTGGGCCAGCAAAGGAATACGGCCCAGGGAATTTTGGAAATTTCAGAGTGTCCCTGGGTGACAGCAGAGAGCACTTTGGGAAATGTAGTATTTCAAGCCACTGCAAGATTCACTCAGGGCATTCTTAAGGGTTTCGCCTTTGAGCGAAGTGGAGGGGGCGTATGGGAGAGCCAGGTGGGTGGCGCGCTTCTTTCCGTTTCTGTTGCCCCTGCAGCCCAAATGTGTCGGATTAAGTTGCAAGTGATTTAGCTGTCTTGTGTTTTATGCATTTATAAAATTAGTCTTTCAAGGCAGGCTGCCCCCTCCAGCGCTGCACCCCTACCCGAACCGCCGACCTCCTCCTCCCTGGGTTCAGCGACTGGTATTGGAAGGTGCTGCTCTTCCCTCCCCCATGTGCGCACTAGGTGAGATTTCTCTTTGTATGTGTGTATGTGTAATCCTAACCCCTGCCCAAGCCAAACCGCTCACTGCCAGCACATGGAGCTGCTCAGTCGTCTCCCCCCTTCCCCAAGCCAGTGCTGCCAGCAAGAGAAAGGTACGCACTGTGGGTGAGAAAGGAGCCCGGGCTGAGGGGGGGGGATGAAGCCCCAGAACGCTCTCTGTGTATGTGTGTGTGATATTCTCTCTCTCTGTGTGTGTGTGTGTCTCTCTCTCTCTCTGTCTCATTCTCTTTCTCTCTTTGTGTATGTTTGTCTGTCTCCCATTCTGTATGTCTCTGTCCCTCTCACTGCTCTCTCTTTCATTCTCCGACCAGCACTGGCGTCAAGTGGTGGACTGGCTTTCAGGGAGCGCCTTGTGCCAGGCGTCCTCAAATTGACAGCTGAAGAGTCGGGGGGAGGACTCTTGAATTGGGATTCTCATCCTCTGCTCCTGCAGCCCGGGCAAACTTTTTCCTGCTGTTCCCTGATTTATCTCCCACTGATGGCCCAGCCTCTCCTTCCGCCTTCAAAGACTGCATTGCAAGCAGCCTCTCTGTACCTTCCAACAAAGAAAAGGCGGAAGGCTACTTCTTACCTCTCACAGTCGGATGTTGCATTCAGGGAAAACCTTCCGAGTCAGCTTCCTGGCAACCCCATTTCCGAGGATATCTCTCTTCTTCCACCTTCTCCCCCCTTCTTTCCTTCCTCCCTTCTCTCCCCCTCTC
>JANHFO010001996.1:0-10447 GCA_032468095.1 Pareas carinatus | reverse complement strand
ACTCTGCTACCTAATTTAAGAGATCTTTAAGAAAAGCTAACACCCGAAAGCGGGGGGGGGGGGAAATGGTGACCACAAATGGAAGGGATTAATTTTTGAAGAAAAAGCCTGAAGCTGAAATAAAATATCTAGAGGTGAAAAGACTTTCTATCCATACTAAAATTTAAAGTTATGTTTATGGGAGAGAATTAAAAAATCTCTAAGACCTTGCTAGATTTATTTTTTAAAAAAAGATTGGGGTGTGTGACTAAAATGGAAAGTGAAAGCCTAACCTGATCTTGAACTATAACTGGATGTGGATTCTAGCGAGAGGAGAGTAAAGTGAAATAGTGAAAGATCCAAAAAAGGAACTCCAGAAATGATTACCAACAAAACCATAAAGAGGAGAAGTTAAAAATAAAAACATTAAAATGATTAATGAAATGTTATTAAAACTGATGGATGGATTTACAGCTGAAATGAACAAATTAATACAAAAAATAGATGGGACTTTTCCAGAAAAACACAAAGAAAAGAATTTAAGTAAAGAAAAAACAGATGACTGCATCTTTGATGACAATTACATTGACAAACTGAGAGCAATAGAACTGAAAGTAGCAGAAAAAGCAGCAAGTTTCTGGAGAGATGGCTATATGGAAAGCTGGAAAATTAAATCTTAAATTATAAATTAAAAGAAGGTTTAAAGGAAGGCTCAAGATCTTCAAAAAACCACCCTATGAACCCCATCAACCACCTCATGAACATTATAAGAAATAAGCAGAAGCAACAAATCTACAAGACATCCTTAGACCAATTTAAGACACCACTGAAAAAACACGAGGAATATGGGGAATAAATAAGCAAAGAGAATTGGAATGCCAACAGAAATGAAAACAGAAGACAGATACAGTTTTGGAAGTTATGGAAAAAATTTGGACAGATAAAGATATTGTAAAATGAAGAACTCAGTATGGAATTTAAAGTTCTGCTCTATTAAATGACTAAGTATAAAGTTTAAAATGTTACATTGAATAGAATTGTACTTAAAAATTTTGATATTGAACTGTGACTTTAAATAAATACTAGATAAAAGAAGACAATGTTTAAGTAATTTATTTATTTATTATTTTTTTATTGAGCATGTTTAATTTGAATGTTTTAAATGAATGGAACAGAACTTTTACTTTTCTCTCTTTCTTTTTCTTTTTATTGTTGAATTTAAGACACTAATTTAAATGAATATTGATATAATTAAAAATTGTTTTGTTAAGATTATAAGACAAGGAGATGTCTAAAATTGAATTAAGGTATGAAAAGATTAAAAAGGGATTTAAATGTTAAATGAAAAATTGATATAGTAGAGATATGGAATTGACAAATGTGCTATTATGTATTGATTTTAGTAAGATATTATTACAAGATTTCAAGATTGGGAACTATTAAAAGGTCTGGGATGTTTTAAACAGATTTAAATATAGAAGATAAATTGGATCGGGGGAAAAACTATATGAAGTTAGTTTTTTGACTCTAGAACCTTACAAGTATCAGGATTGGAATTTAAATGACCATTAGTATAATGAGAAGATTAATATGGAAAAGAGGCAAAAATGGGGAATATTGGAGGATAATTATATAAATATGACATCAGTTAAATGGTTAAGATGTTTAAAATTGTTAAATTGTTAATTTGTGAATTATATAGTAATTAATTTGAGTGTTTTATATAACAAGAAAATATTTAAAAGTTTTTGGAAATGAATTTAAAAAACTGGATAGATGGTTGAAGAGATGGAAGGAGTAGGTGTGAAATAGTTTTAATAGATTTGATAAACACTGATAAATGAAGTTTGAAATGTAACCAGTTGGTTGATGTTGATTGAAATATGCAAGTACATTGTTTTTTTGTATAAAAATGAATAAAATTCTTACCAAAAAAAGAGAATCTTTTCTGCAATGTGCCTCTTTCCTCCCTTAACTATTTTGCTGTCCCTCTGTGTTCTCATGGACTGTCAGGCATTCCATCTTAAGGAGTGGGACAGGAAGACTCTTTAGCTGAGATGAGTAATCTATCGATAATCTATCTATTATTGAACTCCAACTCCCAGCAACCCAAGCTCCTCATCAATTATGAGATATGTTCAAAGTTCACGATCAGCTAGAGGGTCACAAATTGCTAATCTCTTCTAAAATAAGAATAAATAGTGCTATAATCACAATAAATAATTGGCTTTCCTTGTAAGGAATTAATGGTTGTTCTTTGGATAAAGCCACAGACTACTTTTAATACTATTAGTATAATTCGCAATGTTGGTTGCTAATGGGTTCTGCTAAAGTGTTCATTCTGAAAGAACTAAATGAAACTTGTTTTTCTGAGAGGAAAAGATAAAATATTCTTATTTTATGCTTAGCATTAACCTGGCAATAGAAAACATAACACATAAATAAAAAATCAGAAGTATTTTTTTATTAATTAGGTATCATCTAAATATAATGAACAAAAACAAATTTCGATCCTAAGACAATGGTGACATTGGAATTTTAGAAATAAGAAGCTCAACATCTTTTTTGAGAATAGTACTATCTGAATATTTTCATGTAAGTGCATTTTTATGTCTGAAAAGATAGAATAAGTATAAATGAATGGCTATAAAGACAACAGAACACAAAAATCAAAGTTGGGTACTATAAAAAGACAAATTTTGTAACAAAATTGCATGTTCCAACCTTTATATAGCTACTATCTTCATTGGAATGTTGTCAGTCCAATAAATCCAAAATTACAGTTCAAATAGTAGCAGTGTAACTTCAATGCAAGATACATGTTCAAAAGAGAAAGCATATATAATTCTTTGCCATTTCTTTTTGACATGGAGCTCATCAAATCTAATTTGGGCTGGATACAGCAAGATGAAAATTCTTCCTCCTGCAACAAATTATTATACATCAAAGAAATGAATTCTGCCTCTAAAATGATGCTAAAAGTTATAAGCTGGAAAATAATGAAAAAAATCCATGTCTGAAATTGCTAAAAACTGCTGAAGAAAAAAGTTATCAGTGATTGCTCACCACTCCTTTCAAATTACTCAAACAGCATACAGAACAGTACTGAGAAATAAAGAATGGAAACAAGAGTACATGAAGCTAAGGCACAAGATTTTTTTAATAGAAAAAATGTTCTGCTGAAAAATAAATTAGCCTACATTTCCTCTTAAACTTCTTACACTGGATCATTGCATTGACTTAGGTTTCAAATACAGATAGCAGCATCTTTGCAGACAGAGCCATCTCTTTTGACATGAATTAGATAATCAAGAAATAAAGATACTAATAATTTTCCCATATGGAACCCTAACACTCTTTTTAAATCTTCTATATAGGATGGATATATTGTACTCTCATTTCTAATTTTGCAGTGAAATATAACATTTTCAGAAGAAATACCCCACTGGTCTGTTGTAATCAAAAACGACAAAGAATCTGGTGTCACATTAAACGCTAACACTTTTAAAATGAAATAAACTTCCTTGGAATACAACCACTTCATCGGTTCTACAGGATATATCGAAAGAATATATTGTATATTCTTTGCTTTGGGTGAAGAAAAAATTATTAATGAAGAAGAGGCTTGAAAAGACATATACAAGGGGAAGTGAAATGTAGAAAATAAAAACTGCCTGCAGATTATGTCATAATATATAACCCATGCAATTTTATTTCTTCTTCTTCACTTCATGCTGTTCAATCTTAGCTGCCACTCAGCCTGAATTCTCTATAGGATCATTGCAATCATGTACAGCAGACAATTCTCTTATCTCTCTCCCTAACTTCTATAAAGGCATCTTTGTATGTTTGTCAGATAACTATTTGCTTTTAATACAGTTGATAGATACCAGCACCTTTAACATAAAGGTTTATTTAAAACCAAAGAAAAACTTCATAGATCTATCACTTTTTGTAAAAGACATTGGTAGCGTGCAGTAATGAATTTAAATAGAGTATTTCTGGGCCTAAACTAAGTACAAAGACTTTCTCATCTGCATTTGAATATGCAACATGTTCATTCAATCCAGACTTACCTAATAAAAATAATGTTGTGTAAACTCTGAAAATAAACCAAAGAGCTAGATACCGGTTTTAACAGTTTTCAAACAAAACTGATATCCAGAAGAACTTGTTCAAGTTTTAATTTTCTTAATTTAGCCATGCTTTGTTTATATTATGTTTATATTATTTTTGATATTGTAAAGTATCAACCGAACCTTTAAATATTTGTTAGGCTTTCATAACTCCTTTGTTGTCATTATAATTTAGTATGATTGTGCCCGCGGATCGTCTTATTCACTATTCTCATTTTGTAGGGTAATGATTGTCTGTATTTTGACATGAACAAAATGATGCATGCTCTCCATATTGAAAAGCTACTGGACTAACAGCTCAATATTTTGTTTGCACAATGATTATCAGAGATTACTTATTTATCTATGCAATATATAGGCTTTCCATTTTTCAACAACTTTGGGTACAATTTTAAAAAATGTAAAAGAAAAAAATAAGATCACAAATGCCTTTCAACATATAATCAAAAAGAAGAAGGGAGAGGGGGAGCAGACCAGCAGGGACTCAACTTTTACCACCACCACCCAGAATCTGGGAGAATAGTCATGTCTCCAATAGCTTCATGAACATGAACGTGTATAGTGAACCATCATGATTGCACTGAAGCAAAACAATTTGGGTTCTTAAAAATACACCATCTCTCAAGATTGCCATTTTGCAGTCTCCTTCCAGCATCTACAGTACACCTACTGCACATGGCTTGTTTTGCATAATAGTAGGGCTGTATAATTAAATAGTAAATATTATGGATGTGCATCCAAATTAAGACCTTTGGAAAGCATGTTAGCATAAACAGAACATATTTCTTCAAAGTGTTAAAAGAGCCATGTCCTCTGCAAGTTTCACATGATTGCTTCAAAGAATGCCCTGGCTTTATCCATGTGCATGATCATACATGCACAGATGAGGGATAGTCTCTGAAAGAGAAACATGAGTCTTTCAAGGTACACATCTGCTTTAATTCTTCAGATAGATGAGCTTGATCTACTATACAGTACTTGATGCAGCATTTTTAAAGATGTACAGGTCTAGTATACATGCCATATAGAGGTCTACTGCTTAACATTTTAGGGAACATCTATGGAAAGTGCCACAGAGTGAGAACTTATTAATTCATCAAATGTCCACTTTGCTGAATGCATCTCCTGTAAATACCCATTTCCCATTTCTGAACTGGTGAGGCCAGAAGAAAAATATCTCTACCTACTCTCAACCAACTGCCTTTTATAACTTGCATATTTTTAAGCTTCTAAAATAGATGTAAACACTTGAAAAAGCATTACCCATTTGTGGATAGAACTTTGCACTTTGAACTGATGATTTGCACAATGTTTATAATAGTTGTAAAATATATTATGTGGCCACTAGAGGGCTTCATATTGTTTTCTAGAAAAAGCCTATAGTTTTTAAACTTCCATCCTCTTTCTCTGTTTACTCTGTTTATTAACAGCTAGTGTTTTTTGTCATAGAATGCACCGGAACACAGTTCCGGCACCTTTTTTGCCTTAAATACAATAAATTAAATTTATGTTAAGAACTAAATATAGAATTTTTTTAAATAAAATATTAATAAGATGTGAGTTCCAGCACTTTTTTTTTACAAAAAAAGCACTGTTGCCAGCTCTAGCAAAACATTTCTCAATGCAACTACTTATGAGCAAAACCACTAGCAAAATGACGCACATTGCAATTTTTTTAATGAAGACTTTTTAAAAAGAATAGACAGCTAAAAATTTGACAGTACAGCTGTGTTGAACTAACACCCAAGAATCTAGAAAAAGAATTATATGCTTTCTTATAGTCTGGGGTGTTTCTATCATCACTATCCTGGTCATTTATTGGCAACTTGAAACAAAATAAATGCCAAAACTAAGCATGCTATCTGGTGAATTCTGGAAGTTGATGTTCATACATCTTAAAGTTGCTAGGATTGAGAAACACTGCATTAGAGCAAAGTCACCACACAGCATAACTCGCCTACTTTCCCTATACAACTGTGGAAGCTGTGTTGCTCTATGACCTTGGTTATTTGCTTGTAGATATTTCATTATCTAACTATGTAAACATCATCACTTCTCTAACACTGATGATGTTATAGAGTTGGGTAATGAAAAGTCTGCAACCAAACAGCCAGGCACAGAGAGCACCCAGGACTTCAATGTTCAGTTCTGAGCTACGTATATTCTCTTTCATTGTAAAATGCCTAATGCTAGCTGGGAACTGAACAATAAATCAATAAGGCCCTTTCTTCACAAGTAGGTTAATATGTTTTTTTTCCCTTTTCTTTGAATCAGAAGCAAAGACTATTGCTAGAAAATATGCTGCCTAAATGGCTTACCAAGAAGTCAAAAGTCATTTCACACAGGTAGTCTCGACTTATGACAACTGAACTCAAAATTTCCATTGCTAAGTAAGACAGTTGTTAAGTGAGTTTTGCCCCATTTTACGACCTTTTTGCCACAGTTGTTAAGTGACTCATTGCAGTTGTTAAATTAGTAGCACAATTGTAAAGTGAATCTGGCCTGCCCATTAATTTTGTCACAAATGGTGATCGAATGACCCCCAAGGCACAACAATAAATAGGAATGAAACAGTTGCCAACCATCTGAGTTTTAATCAAATGACTTTGGGGGATGTTGCAAGGGTCGTTAAATGTGAAAAATGGTCATAAGTCACTTTTTTCAGTGTGGTAACTTTGAACAGTCACTAAAAAAAGGCTGTAAATCTTTTCCTGTTTTTTAGATAAAAGACTATTGCAGAATGGACTCAAAATTTTAGAGATTATATATTTATGTATCTCACACACACATACATATCCCCCAATTTACCCGAATGATGGGAAGAATTGATTTGAAATACAACTTTGAAAGCAATTTGCAGTGCAATCAGATACATTTGTGTTCTGTTGTGCCTTGAGATGTCATTTTCTTCCTCCTGAAAGATCAAAGAGCCTCTTTTCTCTCTCACCCCAACTCTCCTGTCCACATTTTGCGCTCCAGTATTGATGTCTGATTAATTTGCGTTCCCTAGCTAAAGATTTCCCAGCAGAGGGCGGGGACATGAGACGCAAGAATCGAGTTCCACCTGAATCTAACCTTACCTTTTTATACCTTTCGCGCAAATTTGCTCCGCCCACTGAACTGCAAGTCCCAGCCCTGCCGAAGGAAGAGGAGGAGGAGGAGGAGAAAGAGGTTTGGTTTCTGCTGTCAGGCTTTAACCCGAATACGCCGACTCACGGCTCTCTTTGACCGCAGTGCCTCTTGGGTTATGTAGTTCCAAAAGGCAGCGTCTCCGATGGTGCCGCGATGCATCTCGGGACATGTAGTCGGGACGGCCCTGACAAACCAGTGGCGGCTCGGGCGGTCTCGGGCGTTGCGCGGTGTCCAAGTAGTCTCCTGTCCGTCGCAACAGGTTTGCGCTGCCTTTTCCTCGCCGCCCCTTCGGAGTGGAGGAGGCGAGCTGCTTCTGGGCTTGCCCGCGAAAGGCGAGAGGCGAAGCGGGCAGGCGAGTCAAGCAAGCGCCCAGCTGCTGCCCGCAAGGTAAGGGCGAGCCAGTGGTCGGACGGAGAAGAGGACCTAGCACTGCGGCGGGCGGGAGGGTCCGCGTGCCTTTCCCCACCGGGGATTGCGCGGGGTTTTGCTCCGGCCCCGGGCAGGCATCTGCTTTGGCTTGGTGCTTGTTTTCCACGGGTTTTGCGCTCCCCTCCCAGGAAAGAGACAATTGCTTAACTTACTCAAGTCTGGAAAGGTTGCCCGGGCACCTTAACGCGAAGAACTGGGCTGCGGCATAAACTTTCTTGGTTGAGACCGAACATCACGCGATGCGCTAATCAAGGTTGGAAGAAAGAGGTCTTCAGAAAGGCTTGCCCAAGCAAGGAGTGAAAATCAAGAGTGAAGTACCGTTTCAACGTGGGTATCTCTTTTCCGTCTCTTTATAAATTGGGTACATGTATAAATATTTTTAAATTAAATATAAAATTGGATGTATCTGAAGAAACGGGCATTACTGCAGGATAGTCATACCTGTGCAACTAATTACTATGTTTGCCACTCTAAGGTAATGTCACCTGTGGTTCTTTCACTTTTCATGGCTTCCTTTCCCAGTTGCCCATAGATCTGTTGATGTAATTTGACCTCCCAAGGTATTTCGGGACCTTGTTGTCCTGCCTGGATTTGTCCTAAGACATACATAGTCTTTTTTTAAAAAAAGGTTTTGGGAAGTCTGTGCAGTATATTATTGGTGAGACAGTCTATCTTTACTTTCTTTTGACATCTGGTGTTTCACTGACTTTTTAGGCCATTTGAATTAATGACTATTTAGTTTGAAGAAAGGAGGAATAAATGATCTTAAGATTTCAGTAAAAATCATGACATGACTTCTAGGCATTTAGGTTTTGATACTATTTACAAACAATTATTTTGACAAGTGTTCCTCCTTTTGGTGTATCATATTTTCTGAATTTGCTGATTGGAATGTTTATTGCTCAGATTAATCCTTTTGATATTTAAATATGAAAGTGCTCAAAATTATGAAGCAGCTGGCCTGATTCAGATAGATTTATGAGAGTGTCCTAACTCAATAGGTACATTTCATAGATAGTTCTTTTCTTATAATCAGTGCATACCTTTTTCTCATCTTACTTGATTGATATAATTGTTATATCTTCTGGTATTAGTTTGGTAAAGTTATGTTTCATCTTATAAATTCGCTTTGAAACAAGCAGGTCTGGGCTGAAATTGTATTACGTTTGATTCCTTCAATAATGTGGCCAATAATGACATTTTGTGAGAAATGACAAGAACAGAAATCATCTGGCAATATCTGGAATACCATTTTTTGTGTAATATAGGAGTTTCATTGGCTACTTTGTTTTCCCACTCATTTATTTTGAGGATTGTCCACCTAATCAGAGAAAAAGACATGCAATAGAGTGTGATAGAGCACATCCTAAGAAGCTAGATGAGGTGGAGAAAAATACACTCACAAGTTTGCCTTATCATATCTGATGTTTTGTAACAAGTTACACCCACAGTGACATACTTCCATTGGCAGTCATTTTATCTGAGTGCCTAACGTCAGCCACTCAAGAGTCTCATGATTGGAGTGGCAAAGAAAACAAAATAGTAACTAAGTGACTAAATAAATTTATTAGCTTTCAAATATGTCCACTAGCTCAAAAAGTTAGAAACTCACACTGTCCTGATTCTAACAGCTATGAGCAAAATTCATTGCTTAGTTTTTCTAGTTCCAAGATTTTAAGATGTTTCTTTAACTTGCCAAGGTGAGATTTTTTAAATTTCTTTTTGTCTCCAACTGAATTGAAGATAAAGTGCTTTGATCACAGATTATATACATATTCTACCTTTGTTAAAGTTTGATTTATAACTTTCTTGTAGAAGCTTCTGGTGCTTTTCTGTTAGCCTCCAACCCTTGAAACCTATTTCTTCCTTGAGAATCTTTCAAGTGCCCAATACTTTGAAATCAATTTCACAAGACAGTTTGATTCTATGAGCCCAATTATTTATTTATTATTACATTTGTCTCTTGTCTTCATTTTGTATAACTCAAGAAGGCATACATAATGTTCTTTCTTCTTGTTTTCCCCACAAAAACAGCCTAGGAGGTGGGTTGGGCTAAAAGATATTAATGGTTTATTTATGGTATACAGATAGTATCAGCTCTTGTACTTTGAGTGTAGTGTTGAATAATGTGATGAAATGTTGCAAAGAAGTGAATTTCTAGGAGGGAGGGGATGTATTCCAGAGGGGTAAAAGGCAACTTGGTCCAGATATTGTGTGTAATAAAAAGAGGGTGAATACAGCCCTCTCCAATAGAATATATGGTAGATACAGATATCAGTCTACTCCATCTGGTAAGATTTTGCCTATAGGTGTGAAACAATAAGCAACTCGGCTTGAAAAAAATTCTCATGTGTCATTCTTGGTTTTCAGTCAGATAGATACAACTGTATTTTAGGTTTTCTACTGAACAAATTTTATATATGAAGTTGACCACAATTATTATTTTACTCAGCCATGGTTTTAAAAAGTCTACCTCAGCATATTTTTGTCAGTGTTGTCTCCTTGATTGCTATACTGGAATTTAGAGGCTTGTTGTTGTTTTTGGTAACATGATCAGCTCTACATCCTCTAATTCTCTTTGCTCAGCATTGGTCAAGTGCTGCACAAGGGGGCTCTTTAGAGCAGTGGTTGGCAAACCTTTGGACTTCAGGGACCACAAAATTTATAATTTTAAATCCTGCGTACCACTAATATGAATTTTTTTTAAAGGTACATTTGTAAAATAATGATCAGAGAACTTCCATTTTATTAATATAAAAGGCACCTATTTA
>JANHFO010001995.1:145669-158578 GCA_032468095.1 Pareas carinatus | reverse complement strand
AGAGAGAGTGCCTGGATTTGGGGGGGGGAGTGCATTTCTGCCCCAGCCTATTCAAACAGCCCCAAACTGGGCCACAGCAACGCGTGGCCGGGTCAGCTAGTCAGATTATATAAATCAACATTTTAAGGAGTATCTTTATCTTCTGCAGAAGGTTTATAAGTAAAAATTTGAAGTTTGAAAAAAAAATCTTGCTGCTTTAAATGTTAGCTGAATAAAAGCCCAGTATGCTCAGGTTAGGTAGAATAACATTTAATAAGAAAATACAACTATTTTTTAAAAGTGGAAAGGGATTGCTGCATATGCCTCTTGAAAGCTCTGAATTAATTATAGAACTTAAATCCAGTTATAAATATATTGAGTATCATTCATCTCAATAGATTGTCAGTGTTATTTTTTGTTCTGCATCAATCAATAAAATCTATAGAATAGCCTGAGACAAAGAAGACATCCAGCTTAAAAAAATGATAGGGAGATTCTAGAGAACTAGTCAATGAAATTCCCTTGATTTAACTGGGACAAAAATCTATTTCAGCTATGGATTTCCAGGATATCTTTGAACAAACCAACCTCATCCTTCAATGATGTAATAATATAGTATGCTAGCAGTCTAAACATTTCTAAAAAAAATTCCTACTCAAAAAAAGTATGTTTTTATACTTTACTCTCAAGCATTTCTTTTGGGGATGTTTTGCAATCTAGTTTTTGTTGAGGTATGGTAAAAAAAAGGCTGCTGCTGTAATATTTCACTCATTTCCCCACTCTCAGCAGCCCAGTCATCCTGACTACCCTCCTCTCCACCTAGAAAAACTTTGTGGAAGGAGATGCCTTATATTTTCTTTGGAACTTCTTTGGTATGGAGAGTGAGAGGGAGGCTGCTGTTACTGTTAATTCTTTATTTACAGTCTGAAATGTGAATCATTTTAGGTACAATCCAATGTAGAAAGCTAAAATAGCTTCCATTTCAAAGCTCTTCTAAAACCAGCTTAATCATAGCTTTACTTTAAGAAGTCATGTTGATATTCAAGGTGTTGTTCAAGGTGTTGGTGATCACCTTTAAAGCCCTACATGGCTTGGGACCAGTCTATTTACGGGACCGCCTTCTACCACACGTCTCCCAGCGACCTATTAGATCCCACAGAGTTGGTCTTCTCCGAGTCCCTCAACCAAATAATGTCGGTTGGCGGGTCCACGAGGAAGGGCCTTCTCTGTGGCTGCTTTGGCTCTCTGGAACCAATTGCTGCCAGAGGTCCGGATCATCCCCACCCTAGTGGCTTTTCGTAAAGCTTTGAAGACCTGGCTTTTTCGACAGGCTTGAGATTATTGATCACTTGAGATCTAAGCATGCATGGTGTATGATTGTTATTTTCTTTGTTTATTTTTATCTATTCTTCTTATAATTTAATTAATTAATTTGTTGTTAGCTATGTTAATTTTTTATATGTTTATTGGAAGCTGCCCTGAGTCTATGGAGAGGGACGGCATATAAATTTGGAATAAATAAATAAATAATTTGAGAACCCTGCCTTGAAGGAAGGGAGGATAAATCTTTCCGTTGTTAAGAAATCATGTGTGACCTTAATACGGTGTTTCTCAACTTTAAGAAAGTTGGTGGACTTCAACTCCCAGAATTCCCTCACCAGTATGCTGGCTGGGGAATTCTGGGAGTTGAAATCCTCACATCTCAAAACTGCCAAGGCTCAGAAACACTGCGTTAATAGCTACGATATCTGACTCTCTACTCCTACCACCTCAATTCCTTCCATTGTATTAAACCACTTTAATGCTTTGCTTTTATTAAGTGTAAAATGAATTACAAATGTATCTATATAACTACTAACAGTATGACAGGATAAGGGTATGTGTACAATTGTCTTCTTATGCAATTTCCCGAAGACAGACTTAGGCTCTTCCCAAGTGAGAAATTTTGCATTCTTGGGGTACTTCAGAAGTCATTCTGCCTATTCCTTCCAGACTCAAAAGGGGAAAAAATGTAGACATTGCTAAAAGCAGATTAAAATAACAACCACCATAAGGATAATAATAACCGCAACTTCTTTGGCCTCATTTTTAGTTTCTCCCCTCTCCTCCTCCCCAAGCTCAGAGAAAACAAGAAGATAAAAGTTTCTGTCAACAATGTCTCCAAAAGATTGGGTGCTCAGACATAGACATTTCCTTTTTCGCATCATTCTTGCAACCTGTCGTTTTTAAATCCACATTCGAATCAGCCTCTGTCTTGTCCAATAAAACCAGTTTCTCCTCTATAGCTTATATAGAATGCATTTAGACTCCACAGGAAGGATTCTTGTAATTAATTTCAAAATCTTCTTTAAAATCCATCTGGCCCCTTAAGTCTGTCTTTACGTTTTCAAAATCAAACTTTTAATAATCCTTTCGCTGTTTCTTCCAAACTAAGATTATTTTAAGTGTCCTTAAACTTGTATAAAACTTGCAGAAATCACATTTTATGACTTTAACATGTTTTTATGAAATTCTGATAACGTCAACTTCCTAGAGCAGTCAAGTTGTCCAGCATCGCCCCAGAACTGAGCATGCTTAGAAAGGAGTAGCAGCTCCAGGCAATGACATCACAGGGCTATGCACATGTTCAGAAAGAGAGCTGCGGCGCCGGGCAATGACATCACAAGTCACGACTTGTCCGGGCACTTGGTTTCTAAAAGGTTAGCCATCACTGCCTTAGAGTCTTGCCAAGCAGATGGAATGTATTATATATTTTTTGCCAAATAAATAAATATTCCATGAGCAGGGAGAAACATACCTAAAATAGAAATAGGTGGTTACAGTCCTTGGAGTGACTGAAGTCACACGTTGTGTGTGTGTACATTCACATCTGCCTTTTTTTTTAATGATCTGCAGAAAAGGCCACAAAAATAAACATTCAGAAGGTACCTGAATCAAATCCAGAGCAGGCAATGGGTACCGCTCACTGGGAATAATCACGACGCAGTTGCCACGAGTTATTGCTGGAGCAAACAGGCTGACAAAACTGAGGAGGGGGTGCTCGTCTGGACAGGCAATCCCCACCACACCAAGAGGTTCTCGAAAGAGAAGGCAGGCACCGTACAGAGTGGTTTCCTGCAGCAGAAACAGGCAGAAGTAATAAAAGTTCAAGGTTTATAAAGAGGATAAAAACTCTCCCATTAACAATACTACAAATCGCGGGCAAATTTTTATAAATAGCTCGATGAAAGATTGAAAGAATAGGAGTAAAGATATAGAAGTTAACATCAAGTGACTGTAAATTTGAGGAGTCCTTATCTATCTCCTCATCCACATCATTGATGAAAATGATGAAGAGTTCTGGGGCTAAAACAGAGCCTCGGGGTACCCCACTGCATACTTCCCTCCATGTAGATGCAGTTCCATTGAGGACTACATGTGGAGTGGGTTGGTCAGCCAGTTATAAATCCACCTGGTGGTGATGCTGTCTAACCTACAGCCCTCTCACACTTACTGCTATTGAGCCAGGTACCCCTTACTTATATCTTTCCAGCCTGAGAATCCATCTCTCTCTCTGTTCACCTTTCCAGTCGAAGAATGTCAGGAGGGTCTCTTCTGAGATGCTTGCCACACCTGTGGGCCCAGCTGCCTCTTATCTAATATTGCCTAATCTGCAGCTCTTCCTCCTGTCTCCCAAGTGTATTCCTACATACCCCCAGCCACTGGTATATACGAGGCCAGTATCTGCAGAGGGGAGTCTCGGCCTTTGCGATGGTATGCACAGTAGCTCCTCAAGACTCGAGTGTTGCCCTCGCGGCATTTTAAGTTGTTTGAAGGTCTTTATGTTTGCAATTGCACCCAGCAAGGCCTCCTCTTTGCTGATGTTCAGATGCAAATACAGGGTACTCTGCACAAGGGGTGCCTTCGTGTGGAACCACTATTTTTCATAAGGATACCTACCTAAAGAGGGAAACTGTCAATCTCCCAAGAAGACCAGGCCAGAAACATGGCAGGATGAGATAATTCTACTTTATTGCAAGGCTACATTAACAGAACAATTCTCCTGCCAACTTTTTTTTAAAAGCCTAATTATTTCTGGCAGATCTTTTCTAAGATTCTGTCTTTGTCCGTTACTCAGTTATAAGCTCTTCCCTCTTTTATCTGATTATTCCTAGGCCTGGGGGCCCCTCTTTACAAGATCATTCCCTTACAGGAATCATAAATTAAAGATGACACTTCCAAGGAACCTTAATTAGATTTCCCAAAAATTTGGGTTGTATGACTCATATATTGACTGACTTGCCTTCCTTCTACCTTATGGCCAACTCTGACTGGCATTAATCTCTGCAACTGTCTTCACATTTGCATTCTTCAGATATATGAACCAAGTCCTAGAAATCCTTAGCCAGGCTAGCCATCGCTGAGGCTTCTGTGAACTGAACTCCACATACAGTAAAACCTTGGATTGTGAGTATAATTGGTTTCAGAACCATGCTTGTAATCCAAATGACTTGTATATCAAAGCAAATTTCCCCATAAGAAATAATGGAAACTCAACCCTCCTCGTTCTCCCTTCCACTCTCCCCTCTTCTTCCCTTTTCTTCCTCTCCATCACACCATTTGTGCCAGTCAGCTGGGGCTCTGGGGCTTCCCCCCCATCCAACAGCTGATTTGGTATTTTAGAAACAAAATAACATGGCCCCTAAAACAAGAAAACACCAATCCCAATTGAAAGCAAGTATGGAGAATAAAGAAACACATTTTTTCCTTCATTCTGAGCCTGCAGAGAAAGGGAAAGCCTCCAAAGCTACAATGTTGCATAGGGCTCATTAACATAGATAAAGGAGCAGCAGGCTACTGCCTGCCCAATTCATTTTGAAGCAAATGTTGCCAATAATCCAAAATTGAACAGATTGAGCCAGGAAGCCAAACAAAAACCTAAAGATAATTAAAATCTGCATCCCCACCCCACCCCATTCTTTCCAGCAGCTGGCTCAGATCTTTTCAATTCTACCACCAGGGATCTCCTGTAAACTTCTAGCTTGGGAAGAAAAGCCTGAAAAGACTTAAAGCAACCTGATTTGGCTGTTGTTATTATTATTATTATTTATTATTATTATTATTATTATTATTATTTATTTAGATTTATATACCGCCCGTCTCCCAAAGGATTCAGGGCGGTGTACATATAACATAAAAACCTAATATTGAACTTTAACAATATTTACAAAATATGGGATATGGGGGGAAGGGAATGGGAAGAGGGTGAGGGAGTCAGGAGGGGCAAGGGGAAATCGGTGGTGTACAGATAATTGGGCGCCCTCAGCTGAGCTTTGCTACACTCGTAATGTAAGACATCTCAAGTTAAAATTTATTTAAAAGGTTTGCTCGTCTTGTAAAACACTCACAGGCCAAGTTACTCGCAATCCAAGGTTTTACTGTATCTGAAGGACACCAAAGTTGGAGAACGTTATACTAGATTCTTGAGCAGAAATACTTTTTTGCTATTTTTTACAGCAAAAGTTGAACCCAATACCTTCTGCTCGTAAATCTAATTCTTAGGTGTCGAGTGATCACATCTCAAAGCCTTCCAGGCATTCAGTCACACTTCATTCAGTTACAGAGTGCGAAGTGCACCATATGTACCCAAGGACAAGGCCCTGCTATTCTTACCTGCACAACTCCACCACTTTTGTCAGAGTAAGCTGCCCAATAAAATAGTCGCCGCACACTAATATCCACTTCCATCAAAGCTTTATCTTTTTCTATGCCCGTTAATGATTCCAGCTGTGATGCAATCTCAGCTCGACGGAGTTCCAGATTTTCAGCCAGATAGTACAAGATCTGTGCCCGGGCGTGCGCCGTTTTCTTCGCCCATCTGGTATGAGATCAATCCAAAGTTAGAAAGAAAAACTAGCAACATCATTCATAGAGTAACCCAGAAAGCATCATCTATCTTTTTGAGAATCTCTAATCAACTTTACTGGATGTTTTGTGACAAGATGAAATGTGTTCTGTGATATGATGATTGTACTTTATAACATGATGACATGATGAATGTACTTTATGATTGTATTCATGATTAAGACCACGGTTTGTCAATTGCAGCTTATATGTACTTGACAAGATGAATGTAGTTTATGACTATGGATGTATCTTATGCTTACATATATAATGATTATGCTCATATATACAAATGATTATGAATGTTTCTTTGATTGTAATCACAGTTTGTTTATTGAATGTATGTAGGTATTGAGCATGTACACTGGAGACAAATTCCTTGTGTGTCTTGACACACTTGGCAAAATAAATTCTCATTCTGATTAAGAAAAAAAAATTATTTAGTATGACTAAAGTTAAATTTAGGCAGTAACGAAAAATATGATTAAATTTAAATGTTATGTACAGTGTAGGTATAAATGGTATAAATGTTATGTACAATGTAGGAAAAGAAAATGAAACAAACAGAAGAATGTGGAAATTTAAAGGATGATTAGGATATTAAAACTTTTAATGTGAAAATTTAATTTAGGAACTGTGATTGTTATTATTCAACTTGCTGAGGGAACATTGTTGCTTTTGATATTTTTTACATAAATAATTGGAAAATGGAAGAATATGGAAACTAAACTGATGAATAAGATGTACACTCAGATTTTTATTGTTGAAATTCAAGTTAGATAATGTGATTGTCTTTATTTCTATTATGGAGGTAATACTGTGATACCAATATTATTCACATTTAAACAATTTGTAAGCAAAAGAATGTGGAAGCTGAATAAGATGGACACCCAAACAGCATGTTTACTGGAAACTATGTCCTTTTAATTAATATGGAAAAAATAATTTATTATTTATAAAAAAGAAAAAAGAAATTTAGCCCAACATGTCAACTTCCACAGCAGCTAAGTGGATGCCCAAAAGAACAAAAAATGGCAAAGGAATATCCATCAATTTGGCCAACTTCTTTCCCTAGGAGCCCTTCTTGGGACACATGAACTAAATCAAGCCTTTTCTAAATGCAAACTCCTGGAATAAGAAAAATGTTAGCTACTTTAGTAGTAGCAGGAGCCAACCTAGAGATAAGCAAAGAGGGAACAACAGCTAACTGAGGAATCCTGAGAGTTGAAGTTCACACATCTTAACACTGCCAAATCTGTGAAATGCTGATCTGTATCAATTTAATTTATTTGCCATATTTTGAAACTGTTCCTAGTCTTTCAGAGAGGGATTCTGGGCAGTGTACAAGTAAAACGTTAAAACCTACAAACGGCATACAAAATTTACAAGAAGCAAGGATGTTAAAAACTTAAAATGTTAAAAGTTAATTAAAAGGCGGCGTGGGGGGGGTAAGGACGTTCAAGGCCATTAAACCAGCCCCCATGGCTTCCTGCCCCTCTGTGAGCCCCCAAGGGAGGTAGCAGAAGCATGCTTTCATACCTGTCTAGAAAAATGGAAGAATGGGGGCCAAGCTCCCCTGAGGCGAGGGGAGAGACCATGTTCTAGGCCAGAGGTCTCCAACTTTGGTCCCTTTTAAGGCTTGTGGACTTCAACTCTCAGAATTCCTCAGTCAGTGCTGACTCAGGAATTCTGGGAGCTGAAGTCCACAAGTCATAAAAAGAGCCAAGGTTGCCTACCCCTGCTCTGGGGTGCGGGGTGGGGGAAGCGGGTGGGGGAAGGCAGAGAAAGCTCTTTTCCTGGACCCCGCCTGTTTACCCGATGGCTTCGCAGCCTACCTTCCCTGCCCGACTGAGCAGGATGAGTTGACGTAATGGGGAAAAGACGGTTTCGTAGGTAATATGGCTCCACCCAAATAAGGGCCTTAAAAGATGAAAAACAATACTTGGAATCGGACCTGGAAGCAAACTGGCACCCAATGCAGCCTGCGCAGCCAAGTTGCTACTTGTGTCATTCTTTGGGCACCCAAGATTGCTGGTGTGGTCCCATTCCGTGCCAGTTGAAACTTCTGGATACTTTCCCAGGGTAGCACCACGTAGAACAATTGCAACAGTCCAGACGGGAGATGTCCAGGGCATGGAATGGGACAACTCGCCATGGACAACTCGCCACTGCCAGCTCACCACCGCCAACTTGCCATGGGGCAATTCAATAATTCAATTTAATTATTTACTATAAATAAAAAAAATATTTTAATTTTTGTTATTCATCTTGTCCTTCCTTTGGCATCCTTTCTTTCATGATTCTGTTTTACCATTTAGTAAAATACCATTCAGTATTTGCCATAACACCATTCGGTATTAGTGTAACTCTTGTCCTATGGCAAGTTGGTCACGGCAAGTTGTCTTGGACCAGTGATGGCTAACCTTTTAGACACCGAGTGCCCAGATGAGTCGCAGGTAATGAGTTGTGGCTTGTGATCTCATCACCTGGCGCCGCTACTCTTTTTCTGAGCATGCACATGGCCCAGTGATGTCATCACTCGATGCCGCTACTCCTTTCTGAGCATGCTCAGCTCTGGGGTGATGCCGGGGTGACTTGGCTCACGTGCCAGCAGAGAGAGTTCTGTGTGTCCGCTGCGGCATGCGTGCCATAGGTTCGCAATCACTGTCCTAGACCCCCCAGGGCATGAGTGACCAAGCAGTGAGCCTCCCATCCAACTACATTGTATCTACAGGTTCTCTGGCACCAGAGCTGGTTGAAACCTGGGTACCCTTCTCTAATCTAGGTGTCTTCCAGATGTGCATGAATTAAGAATCTCACCCCCCTATGATAGTTGGGGAAAGCTAGGCTGGAACCAATGATTTGGTTCACCAAAAGGCAAAAGTATATTAGAATTAGAATTAGAACTAGAATTAGAATTTATTGGCCAAGTGTGCCTGGACGCACAAGGAATTTGTCTCTGGTTTACTTGCTCTATTCTTACGTACAAGCTACAATTGACAAACTGTGATTACAATCACAAGATACATTCATAATTATAAAGTACATTCATCATGTCATGTACATATAAGCTGCAATCAACAAACCGCAATTTTATCTTCAGGGTTCTGCATTAAAGGACGGATGCATCAAGGCAAGCATGAAAAATATTTGGAAGAAAAATCACACACACACACACACTGAAAGTCTCCCTAGCATATTGCACAAGATGAGGTAAAGACAGCAAGAAATAAAAGAACATTCCTGCCAAAAAATATAATTAACATTCCCAAAACATCCACCCATCTCTTTCACTGTCAAGATTCAGATGATGAAATTGAACTTGGGTTAAGAAAATCGGAACCAGTCACAAATGTGTGCTTAAGTATCAGTCAGCAAGACATAAGGAAAGAAGTGTCCAAGACTTGCAACAGTTAATTTAATGACCATTTGAAATTGCAACGGGACGGGAAAATGTGACTGATGACCGTTTTTTTTGCGCTTACCACTGTTGTCGCATCCTAGTGGCCGTGTCATCAAAATTTGAATGCTTGGCAACGGGTTCATATTAATGATGGTTGCAGTATCCCTGGGTCATGTGATCACCTTTTGTGACCTTCTGAGAAGCAAAGCCCAAGGGGTGCTGGATTCACTTAACAGCCGTGTGACTAGGTTAACAACTGCTGTGGTTCACGGAACAACCGCAAGCAAGAAAAGTAAAAAAATGGAGCAAAATTCACTTAGCAATTGTCTCATCTAGCCACACACAAAAAATTATGGTTGTACGTCAAGGACTAACCTGTATTAGAGGCTTTGCTTGCATCTAATGCCCTTTGCTGATGGGTCTTAAGAAAAATAGCAAAAATACCGTATTTTTCGCTCCATAAGACGCACCTGACCATAAGGCGCATCTAGTTTTTAGAGGAGGAAAACAGGATCTGGCTCGGAAGTCGCGAGAAGCGGCGCAATTGCTCCTCCCCGATTGGATGGAGATTGGCAGCTACAGCCACCTGGAGAGGGGAAGGCTTACCCCCACAGTCTCCACCAGCTGGAAAGGATCCCGAGTTGAGCTGAGCCGGGTCAGTTGCAAGCCTTGCAGCCGTGCAGCTCCAAGCCAAGCTCTCTGCAAAAAGCAGAGGCTGGAGGGAGGCAAAACCATGCGGCGCAGTGTGCCCCAGGCCAGATTGGCCCTTCCCTCCTTCACAGAGCAGCCCCCATCCCCCCAAAGCACCATTGGAACAGGGACCCCCTGAGGCTTGCCCCGCCCTCTTACAGCAGTGTTGCCAACCTGTTGGCCACATGGTGCTTGAGTCCTCCTCTCCCTCCCTTAGTAAGCCTTGCTGCTCCTTTTCAATGTATTCTCTTATACCAAAAGTTTTTTTAAAAGTCTGAGGGCTTCGCTCCTCGGCAATGCCCCGGCGCAGGGATGCGTGCTTCTCCAAAACAAGTGCCTCTCTTTCACCAGATGGGGCAGGCCCTCCACGCACCACCTGCCATGAGTGTGCGTGTGTACCCCACTCTCCTGATCCAAGTCAGTCGGGGTGAAGGGTGAGGGGTTGGAGGTGGGAGGGGGCTCGCTTGGGATGCCTCCGAGCCAGTGCCGGGAGCCCGGTGAGGAAAGAAAGCTCTGACTCTCTGAGGGCTTTTCTCTCGAGATATTTTGAGGAGGCCTTGAGAAGAGACAAGCTCTGCCCCCTCAAGTGCCCAAGCTGCAGCCCGTTGCTTCGCGGAAAGCTGCAGTTCAAAAGTCCCCGGTTTTGCGACCAGACGGATGGAGGATCGCAATCCCCGCCAGAAGCGGCAAGGCGAGGGAAGTGGGATCAGTGGATCTCCTTTCCCCCCCCCCCTCCTGTATGGGTTTTGCCAACTGAGTCGCTTCCTGCTGCAATTGCCTGGGCTATCATGTGCGCCCTGAGGTCGGCTTCCCAGGGCAGCTCTGGAGCCGAATGATCCCTAAGTTTCACCTTCTGCTCCCTCTCCCCTCTCTTGCACTCTTTTTTGCAGTATTCGCTCCATAAGACGCACACACTTTCCCTCCCACTTTTTTTTGGAGGGGAAGCGCATCTTATGGAGCGAAAAATATGGTACTTTACGCTGCTTTACTTTACGCTGCTTTACTCTTTCAAATACTTTCAGGGAGCATTAACTTGTTCTCTCAATTGGCCAAGCTTTAGACCGGGGGCTCCCAACCAGCAACGGTCCATGGCATGTGAGAAACCGAGCCGCGTAAACAAGCCAAGCCCCATTGGTGGGATGCAGGCAGCATGCAAAATCACGTCCCCTTTTGGTCCGCGGAAAAGCCTTTCTCCATGGACCCCGTCCCTGGTGCGAAAAAGGTTGGGGGTAGGGTCACTGCTTTAGACCATTGCTCTTATAAACCAATTTAATTTATACACATACAGATTCACAAACAAAACATCTGGCGATGCTTCTAACTCAATGTAATCTGTTTATATGACAACTATGCAAAGATATTATTCGGCACGTGTAACAAATTCCAGAGTTAATCCTTATGGAATCTTAGATATATTTGTTTCCTCCTTTGGGCTCAAGACTTTCTGAGAGATGTAACTTGATTCCTTTCGCTAAGCAAAGGGCTGGACTGGACGCTCTACACATTGCTTCTCAAACTTGGCATGTTTAAGGTGAGTAGACGCCAACTCCCAGAATTACTGTAGCCAGTAATGCTTAAAGTTGCCAAGTTCAAGAAACACCATCCAGAAGAACTCTTCCAATTCTGTGGAGCTAATTAAGGAAAGACAAAATGTTAATTCGCACAGAATAAGGAACATTGTTGGATGCTCCTCTTGAAGTACGTAACTGGGCTCTTCCTGGGAGTATGTTGATAAACTACAGTTAGCTGCCTCTATAGGTCAGTGATGGCTAACCTTTTAGGGACTGAGTGCTCGGACGAGTTGCAGTTAATGAGTTGCGACTCATGATGTCATCACCTGGCGCTGCTCCTCTCGTTCTGAGCATGCACAGGGCCCTGTGACGTCATTGCCCAGCGCCACTACTCTCTTCTGAGCATGCACATGGCCCTGTGATGTCATCACCTAGTGCTGCTCCTCTCTTTCTGAGCATGTTCAACTCTGGAGCGATGCTGGATCAACTTGGCTCACGTACCAAAAGAGAGAGTTCTGCATGTCTGCTGTGGCACGTGTGCCATAGGTTCGCCATCACTGCTATAGGTAGTCCTCAACTTACAAGTGTAACTGAACCTGGAATTTAAGTTGTGAAATCATGGCAGTTGTTTAGCAGGTTACCGCATGACTATAGTAGATTTCACACAAAAAAATGTGGCAGTTGTTAAGTGAATGCCATTGTCCTTAAGTGAACACAAAAGTAGCCATTAATCAAATCTATTTTATTCAATGGGCCTTTCTGGCAGAAAACCAGAAATAAATGTTGGAAACTGGCAAAAAAATGCTGAAAATTGTGGCCATGTGATGCCACAAACTACCGTAAGTCCAAATCAGTTGCCAAGTGTTTAAATGTGATCACCTGACACTCTCTCTCTGTGTGTTTGTGTGTGTGTGTGTGTGCTTAGCCACAGTATGCATACTGAAACTAAGTCATAAGTACATTTTGGAAGGATCCATTATAAGGAATGATGAGTGATGGTGGAGAAAAAAATTAAGATGTTAAGATAAATGAAAGGATTGGTGTTCATGAAAAAAGGGATGTGCGAAAATTAGAAATATTCCTACCCACCTCAGATTTGGAAATGAGGTATAATAAAATTGAAAAAATTAATGTTAAGATACATGAAATGATTGATGTTGGTGAGTAAGAGAAAGACTAATGAAATAGATAATAGAAGAATGATGAGTGGTGGTGAAAAAAAAATTAAGATGTTAAGATAAATGAAAGAATTGGTGTTGGTAAAAAAATGGTAAGAGAATGATTAGAAGATAGAAATTGGAGAAGAAAATTTTAATTAAAAATGTAGGGTTATCAGGGTCGAAAATATAATTTGAAATATTAATGTTGGTGTTAATTGTGTTTTAAAACAAGATGTACATCTTAAAGTGAAGGTATCAGATTTTGAAATTATAAAAACAAGTT
>JANHFO010001995.1:0-14261 GCA_032468095.1 Pareas carinatus | reverse complement strand
CTTCACCAGCAATTTCACCAACAAAGTTGGTCAGCAATCTTCAGCGACAACACACAGGATCAAATACAGAAGCAAAGGAGAGTCGTAGAATATCGAAGGAGAGAGAGTGCTCTCAAGTCTCATGCTTTTATAATTAGTATCCTGGTTCTAAGCAATTAACATGACTCGGCATGACTCAGCTAGTCAGCCATTTTGTAAACCAACCAGCTAGGTGCTTAATGGGACCATAACCCATATAACCCTAACAAACTTAACAACTGTGGTGATTCACTTAACACCAGTGGCAAAAAGGGTCATAAAATGGGGCAAAACTCACTTGACCACTGTCTTGCTTACCAACAGAACTTTGGGGTTCAGTTGTGGTCATAAGTCGAGAACTACCTGGACAGCCTATAAAGGCCATCTATAAAAGGTTGAAAATATTGCCAAAGAAACTACGAGGACTCATTCAGGCAGTTGCCAGGAGTCAAGAGGAACTCAAAGGCACAGGAGTAAAAGTGCTATAAGCAGTAATTATTGGCAGCCTGGAGCAGAAATTCAGGAAAACACGAAGAACTGCTGCTCTGTTCTCATTCATTTCACATCATTTCTACCATACCTCCAGATATATTTCGAATTCTCCTTATACATTCATACATGTCTCTCCTTGGATCTGCCTCTTCTAGCTGACCCTTGTTTATAATTTTTGGAGCCAGGAGAGTTAAATGAAGTTACTCAGGTGGCCCAAAAGAAAATAAGTTTCAGATTAACACAAATCGATACACGCTGGGTTTGAAACCTGAAATTTTTGATTCAATCCAATAGAAATCCAGTGAAAAAGTCTTGAAAACTGACATATTTACCCTTTTAATTTCCAGCAGGCGCATTCCTGGAAGTAGTGAAACCAGATATTTCCTTTACTCAGATCTGATTTGTTGGTTGATGATGCTCAAAGCATTGGTTCAAACATTAATCAAGTTTTTACAGTCCATTAAAAATCTACCATAGCAACTCCTAGCAAAGACATTGCAACTCATGCTCAGTTTTATTTTGAAACTAAAACGTTACCAGAACAAATCTTTACAGAAGGATTCCAACTGTGGGAGGATTATAACAGATCTTCTTGTATATAATATTTGTTCCTTTACTTAAGGGTGACTTCATAAGCTCTAGGTAGATATTACTAAAGGAACCAGCATCTTAGCATGAGTGATGCCTGAAGAACATTTTTGGTCCAGAAAGGTTGCCATGACAGATGTTGAGAAGTTTTGCGAGGCAGGAAGAATGAATTTAAATAATCATTTAGGAAAAAAAAAACTCAGGAAATTTCAGTCAAATGCTTTCCCATTAATTTAGCCGCTGTCCTAGAAAGGGTCTGAGATCTACAGATGGACTCCAATACCGTATAAAGAGTGTCACTGAAAATTTCAGTTTCCATCAACTCCAGCAAATTTTGTAATTATTCGGGGATTGTGGAAGCTAAAATCCAAAACTTTTACAAGGTTGATTATTTTTGCCCATCACTCACTTATTTTGAGTAATTAATTCACTAGACTCTTCTTTCTTCTGTCTTGTTTAGATCAGGGGTGTCCAACCATGGCAACTTTTAAGATTTACGGACTTCGACTCCCAGAATTCCCCAACCAGTCATGCTGGGAGTTGAAGTCCAGAAATCTTAAAATTGCCAACATTGGACACCCCTGGTTTAGAGAGTTAACGTAAATTGTAAAATAGGAGGAAATTTATACTCATTCCAGTCTAGAACATTATAAGAGTCTCTGACATTTCCCCACCTCGTTATTTACTATGCACTTAGTTTGATGGGATTTGTAGTCTGTAAAAATCGAATTTCAGTTTCCATTTCTCCTCCACATTCGTCATTATAAATTTACACCAGAAAGGTTCTCCAAAACAGCTCTAAATCTTTTCTTTTTTTTAATTATAATTCAATATAAAATGTTTGTAGGAATTCTTAAATTCTGGCTCCCAGAGATAGTAACAATTCTAATTTGTACTGAACCATTAATTATTAATTGTAGCAATTAACCATTAATTATAGTAATATTTCTTCCAAGTGGCAAGCATTATCAACTGAGTAGGTTTGAAATACATAGCAAAAAGGCCACAGAGAAGAAAAACAAACCCTGTTTTTATTAATCTGTTCCGTCTCTCATGTGGGCTGCCTTGGAAGAATGGAATCAAACACATTGGAGAGACAATGGGATTGCCAATACAGTAGAAATCATTTTCTTTTAAAACAACAACAACAACAGGAAACTCAACTGAGCCTTTTTTAAAAAAGAAAGAAAGAAAGAATTTAGTGGTTTAAGATTTCAGACTATTTCTACCCAATTCAGGACCAACAACTGGCAGAAATTGAAAGCTAAGGCTGATGCCACAAGAGATCTTCTCGCAATGAATAAAGAATCCTGGATGGAGAAAAGCACAAATTTGTGACATTTCTTTCCTGGGATGGGTAAATGGTGTGGAAAAGTGGAGGAAGAGGCCATTATTTTCTGCTCTTGTGCTTTTCTTAAAACTTATCCAGTCAAGCCCAAAGACCTAGTTTTTACCCTCAGCAATCACAGGAGATCTCAGGCTGTAGACGTTAGAAAGATTTACAAGGCTGCCTTGTGCTGTGTCAGACTTGGTTATCAAGTTTAGTATTGCATATAAACCTTTCCCCCCACAGACATCCAGCTGCCGCACAAACATGGTCTGGCAACACTTTGTTGTTGTTGTGACCCTTGACATTTCCTTTGTCTTCTCTCCACCAGAGCCTCAACTTATTCTCCGTTGAACAGCATTAGATTTTCCCTGTTATTATGGCACCAACCATGGACATCCTTCTAAAACAGGGGTCTCCAACCTTGACAACTTTAAGACTTGTGGACTTCAACTCCCAGAATTCCACACCCTGCCATGCTTAAGAAGTCCACACATCTTAAAGTTGCCCAGCTTGAGAAAGACCGTTCTAGAGGACTAAATCTGCTAAACGTTGTCACCCATTACCATGGAGCACGGGTGTCAAACTCAGTTTCATCGCAAGCCACTTGGACTCCTGCTGTGGCTGGTGCGAGTCATCCTCCCGACCTCGTCCCCCCTCCATGGCTGCAGGGGGGATGGAGCGGCCAGCCGGTACGCTCACCGGGATGCTCTCGGCAGATTGCAAGCTGGGGGGAGGTTGGGAGGCACGCCAGGAGTACATCCCAGCCGCCCTCTTTGCCCCCCCCCCCCGCAGCCTATTGGGAACCTCCCGGTGTACATCCCAACCACCCGCCCCGCAGCCTGCCTGGAGCCTCCCAGCGGGCCTTCTCGTGGGTTCCACCCATTGCCATGGCTCACATGCGGCTAAAGTGGGCTGGAGCCGAGGAGGCGAGGGCCAGTCCCCATCATCTTCATGGCAGCATCGTGAGCTGGATGAACACAGGCCTCAGGCTGGATCTGTCCACGGGCTTGTGTTTGACATATGTGTCATGCTGGGATGTGGGGTGATGTCAAGCGCAGGCAATAGACACAGGATAAGGGATTTGCCGTGGGGGACAGCTGATTACAAGATGGTGTACATTTCCACCAGATCAAGAACTGAAGAGGAATATTTTACCTCACAGGAGAGAAAATCGTATCAAGAGCTCAACAACCTTCCAGACAATGGTCCTATTGGAGAAACCTAAGATTGTATTTGTTATCTACAATTTCTTAATTTGGGGTAGAGTCGGGACGACTAGATGGATAGATGGATGAATTCATCTGGCCACTAAATTTATACACACACATACACACACTTAACATTTACACATACATATAAAGTACATATACGCATTCATCCATCCACACACACATACATTGCCTGGTATAGGACTTTACTCCAATTATATATGTTCTGAAGCTATGGGTGATTAGAAAGCAGTTGGGAACGTATTATTAGATTTCTTGGATCATTTCCCGAGGTTTACAAAAAGTTTTTAATCCCCAGTGTCTAAACAATAAAAAAAACAGTATTCCATCCACCTAAATGAGACTGCTGATGGGAAAAAAGCAAACCCTAACTATAAAGATTGGACTGATTAAAAACTAGACTGGAATTCTGCTGTGATCTGAAGTTTCCTATTCTTACTGCGCTGCGGGTCCCTTTGCCTGAGTCACAGTTTTTGTATCTGATTCCACTTGTAGACCTCAGGATTGGGGTGAGAAGCTCGGCCGATTCTACATACCTGAAATCTGCCCCTTTCTGACTTAGAAGGCAGACTTCACAACAGCGCAACCGGTTTTGCCTTTAGAAGTCTTTAAAAAGAAAAAACCACGACCTCAGGAGACAAAGGGTGTGGATTAAAAGCATGAAGGTAGGGTAATAGCAGAGCTGTCCATTTCAGGCATCTGCGATTATCCCAAGATGGACATGGCATTAGAGATTAACGTGAATAACCCACACACACAAGAGGCACACACTCACACACATGTAACTTACATTTTGTGTCTTGGAGATGACTGCATTAAAATAGGCTCCAACTGCAACTGGAAGTGAGGGGGGGAAGCAGATCTTTTAAGAAAATCTTGAAAAGTAGTTTTCTTGCACCTTTAACTACAGTCCAGCAGTTTTAGCTCCGATTCCGAAAGCGTCTCTCTCTTCTAAATCACTGGACTCTACTCGCTTCTCTTGGGAAGCAAGAAGTCTTTTTCTTTCTTTCTTTTCTTTTCTTTACGAAGCTCCAGAATCCATTACTGCCCTCAGTGCTCAGCCCCTTTTGACGCACGCTAAAAACACGCTTCAAGTATTTGTACCCCGCCGTTTGCTATGGAACGCAAACAAAGCTAACTGGATCGATACAACAGAATGCAATATTCAACACCCAAAAAAGTCAGGCCCCCTTCCTACTTACCCTTCCCTTCTACGGTATCCAGGAATTCCACTTTTCAAATCTCAGATATCCAAGTTAGATCTTGCCCTCCCTCCCATTTCCCCCCCACCACTCCCTCCTTTCTCTCCCTTCTTCTTTCTCTGGCTCAGTTCTGACGCTGCCTTCGAACTGCAGCTGGCTCGGTGGGAGGGCAGCTGATGGTCCCTCCTCCTCCTCCTCCTCCTCCTCCTCCTCTCCCACCAAAACCGGCATCCTGTCCTCTCTTGCTTAATCAGCTTTGTCTGTCTTAAGTCTCCAGGTCTTGTGGCCGGCGTTTTCATCTTCTTTATGGAGACTTTGTAGTTTGTTGATACAAAAGCCTACTACAGGCTGTGCCGTCGGACACATGTTCCTCTACCCTGTTGGTAGATACTTAGAACTGAGAAAGTGGGCATGTGAGTGATTAGCATAAGGAAATCCACGTGGGTACGTTGGCACCTAGATAACAAGGTCCCCCCAATGTCCCTGGCTGTGCCTAAGATCTTAGTTGCTCAAGTAGTGGGAAAAGACAATTGCAGGGGTGTGCTCGGTCCCCGACCTGTGAGGATATTAACTGCCTTTCTCTGTGAAGGAGTCTTAAGAGTCCCCCAAAAGGGAGAGGTACTTAATTTGCTCACACAACCAGATGCAGCAATGTTCTGCAAATGAGCATGTGTAAAAACAAAGCATCGTACAGTTGTTAAGCATCACGATGCACATATAAGCAGCTTCGAATAATTGGCAATCCGGGGGCTTTCATTCAGATTGAATGTTTGTGCAGCCAGGCCGGGGAAAATCAATAGCCCACTTTGTTCTTCCTATGGAAACGTCTGCAGACTCGAGAGAAGACTACATCCTGGGTCGAGGGATCCCACTGGCTGTGATGGAAGGGAGGAATCCCTGAAACTGACATGGATTCTTCTCCTGCAAAGAATTTCCATTCAGTTTTCAGACAATCCTTCCCAGCTCTGTAGCTGACCTCATTCACGGCATTCCTTATGTTCTCTGTACGACTGAGAATGGCAGAATAACAGAGTTCCCAATTCCTGCAACTGTTCTTCATGTTTTAGCCTTCAGTCCCACAATCTTCTTTGTTGCTCTTCTTTGCACTCTTTCTAGAGTCTCAACACCTTTTTTACATCGTGGCAACCAAAACTGGATGCAGTATTCCAAGTGTGGTCTTAACAAGGCGTTATAAAGCGGTATTAACCCTTCATGTGATATTCATTCTATCCCTCTATTAATGCAACCTAGAACTGTGCTGGCTCATAGTTAAGTGATTGTCCACTAGGACCCCAAGATCCCTCTCCAGTTACTACTGTTGAGCCAGGTACCACCTATTCCAGTGATGGTGAATCTATGGCACACATACCACAGTGGGCATACAGAGCTCTCTCTGTTGACACGCGAGTCAAGTCGCCCCAGCATCGCCCCAGAGCTGAGCATGCTCAGAAAGAGAGTAGCGGTGCCAGGCGATGATGTAACAGGGCCCTGCGCATGCTCAGAAAGAGAGTCGTGGCACCAGGCGATGATGTCACAAGCAGTGACTCATTAGCTGCGACTCGTCCAGGCACTCGGTGCCTAAAAGGTTAGCCGTCACTGACCTATTCTATACCTGTGCATTTTGCCTAAATGTAAGACCTTACTTTTCTCTACAATGAATTTCATTTTGTTAGATAAGACCCAGTGTTCAAGTCTGTCAAGATCCTTCTCTATCTTGAGCCTATCTTCTGAAGTATTGGCTATTCCTGCCAGCTCGGTGTCATCTGCAAATCTGACGAGTGGATGGTGAGGCGAATAACTCCGTACCAGCTGCACACATGCTCATACCCAGTACTGAATGTTCCGGAAATGTCCGGGGTGAATGTCTTTACATCAGGTTTCCTTTATCTATTGCTGTACCTTAATTCCCACAATCCCCTTTCAGCATGAATTTCAGATTTGCAAAGCAACTTTTTGGGAAAGGTTATGTTGGGCTTCCCTGTTTAAACCGGTGTTTCCCAACTTAAGATGTGTGGACTTCAATTCCCAAATTCCCCAACCAACCATTCCATAGCCAGGAATCCTGGGAGCTGAAGTCCCCACGACTGAAAAGTTGCCAAGTTTGGAAAACACTAGTTTAATCTATTCGTTAACCGGAACAAATGGTAGCTCCTAGCTAAACCTGTACAATTTTTTTAAAAAAAGAGTTAAGTGTTAGGCCGATTAATTAATACTTGGATGGGAAACCCACCATGAAATCCCAGGATGGCACACTCTAATAAGGAGTTCAACAGACATCTCAGAAGACAACAATGGCAACATATTTCATGGCCATTAAAACAATGTGTTTCTATGATATTACAAGGAGCCAAGCTTGTCTAGCAGAATAACATTTCAGACAAATGGTTGTCGAATCTCTTCCTAAAAACTTCCAGTGTTGGAGCACCCACAATTTCTGGAGGCGAATTGTTCCACGCATTAATTGTCCTAACTGTTAGGAAATTCCTCCTTAATTCTAGGTTGCTTTCCTCCTTGATTAGTTTCCATCCATGGCTTCCTATCCTGCCTTCGGGTTCTTTGGAGAAAAGCTTGACTCCCTCTTCTTTGGGGCAGTCCCTGAGATATTTCAACACTGCTATCATGTCGCCTCTAGTCCTTCTTTTCATTAACCTAGACATACCCAATCCCAGCAAATTAGACATACCCAATTCTGAAAGGTACTTTAATATGAAAGTCTTTAGCCATCTACGGTTTTGTATCCTGTTAAGCTGATAGTCTGTCTATTTATCCAATTATATTTCATCAAGAGAGACATACCTTTCCCTTATTTACATTAGTTATATCGTTGGATTGGACTACAACCTCATTGTTCTGCCCCAAGCATTATTTCTAAAAGGCTCTGAAACAGAGACTTAAGATCCCTGTTTTTTCTTGCTGTTGACCCCCACAATCCAATATTCAGAAGCGAATTTCCCCTTAGCACTCCTGCCTAAGATACATTGATCAATGTAGTTTCAGTTCGTTTATTTAACCCTTTAAAGAAATCAACAGTAACTACTAATTATTTAAATTCTGCATTTAGATTTTCTGAGTTCCACCCTATGATATGTAAAGTACATATTTTTGTTAGTTCTACTGACCTCTTTAATTAGGAAAGCCCAAATTCTAGAAATGAATAAGCAAAAAAGAAAGCTTATCTAACTACTTTGTTAATCGTATTCCTAACTTTACAAATTGTTATCAGTTGGGTTCACATTGTGACTTAGTATCATGTGTCTTGTTCTTTGTCTTAGTGTAATGTGCGAATCCACAATGGTTCATAAATTGAACTTATGATTTAGTGTTATTGTATGAATTCAACTGCTAGGCTTATTCAAGAAATTATGCTCCAGATAGATAGGTAGGTAGGTAGGTATAGGTATAAGTATAGGTAAATAGAGATATACATTATGTGAACACAGTAGTCATGTTTCTACATAAGTCTTTTACATACAGAGCGTCCCCTACGTACTTAAATAAAAAAATAAGCATTTCATTTTCCCCCTTTCACTAACTTACCTTATCTGGAGATTTCAGCCTTTTTGACATACTAATATCATCTTCCCAGTGGAGCATGGCCATTGCACTTTTTTATCGTATAATCCTAAAAATGTATTTGCCAATATATATTTTTGCAAAAATCCCTCAGGGAATAGATTAGCTCAAGTTTAAAAGTTGCTATCTCATTTAACTTTCTCCCTGCTAATTAATATTTTTATTTCTACAACTCACTGAAGCTGCTTTATGCACTTGTCTATCTAATGTTAAGGGGTTGGGTTGCCAAACAGGTTACTGTTTTCTTATTGAACAATGGGTAACTATGACAGTGCCAGGCAGCTACAAAGGATTAAAAATGGTGTTCTGTTCTGGAATGACGAATTCCAGAATGTATAGACAATGATTTTCATAGTTCCCCTAAGGCAGTCTCCCACAACTGTTACCTTCCTGCAACCTGGCATTATCCAGATGGACCACTTCGCAGTTTCCATCAATTCTGGCCAGTATAGTTATTGTCATCAGGTTGAAGAAAACTATTCTAGAAAACCAATTTTAGCATAGTGTGACCTGAGATCGATGGCTCTTAAGTGTGCTAATTTTGCTTGGTTTGTCATCTGTCCACCAAAAATCTTCCATCCATCTTCTCATTTTTGTTCCTTCCTTTCTGGTTCTCCCTCCCCTGAAACAAACTGCTCTTGGCTGATTATCCAGGGCAGCTTATCAAACTTTTTAATCACCTTTTCACAGTTGTGACTGATCCCTATATTCCTCTCTTCCATCATCTGCTTCTTGGCTGCATTTTGCTGTCTGCTTTTTCAATAGATTATTTGCAGTTATAAAACAAAATAGATTGCTGACATAATTTTTGAAACAGGCAGTCCTCGACTTACAACAGTTCACTTAGCGACCGTTCAAAGGTACGACGACTGAAAAAAGTGATTTATGACCGTTTTTCACACGAACATTGCCACATACCCATGATCACCTGATCACAACTGAGACGCTTGGCGTGTGACTCTTATTTATGACGGTTTTAGTGTCCCGGGTGCATGCAATCATCTTTGACAAGCAAAGTTAAAGGGGAAACCAGATTCACTTAACAACCGTGTTACTAATGTAACAATTGCAGTGATTCACTTTGGCAAGGAAGGTCATGAAATGAGGCAAAACTCGCTTAACAAGCGTTTCACTTAACAACAGAAATGTTGGGGCTCAGTTGTGGTTGTAAATCGAGGACTTTCTGTAAAGTATTTTTCTATCCTTTTAATATTCCTGCCCACACAATCCCCTGGCACAACATAACTCACCAAAACATTGGGACGGCAACCCACTCGGAGGCCTGCCTGGGACTGTAGAAGTAGAAGCAGATTGTAAAGTCTAATATGCAGATTCCATTTTAAAACCGGACCCATGGCTTAAACCATTGTTTCTCAACATTGGCAGTACCCAGAATTCTCCAACCAGTCATGATGGGTTAATTCTGGCTGTTGGAAGTTCCCGCATCTTAAAAGCTGCGAATTCAAGAAGCGTTGGTTTAAAACATCAGCCCTGCTCCTCCTACTCCTTGCTTTCTATGTAACTAAGGTAGAATTCTGGAAAGTCCAAATCTTCATTTGCTCACCTTTTAAGAATACATTTCGATATATATTTTCCTGTGGACAAATTTGAATTTCACATTTTTTTAAAAAAGGAATTCCTGGGCAATTTTTTAAACGAGGGCTATCCTATTTGGATGGCCAAAAAAAGAATAAAAAAAAATCCGGATAGCACATTAGATTGACAGCAAAGAGGTAATTTTCACTAATAGTGAGGCAGCGATTATCCGGATTTTTGTAGCTCAGATGGGATAGTTCTCCTTTCCTGCACTTTGAACATGCTCAGGAGCAGCTTTCGTGGTTGGTTTTTTCCCCCACCCCGGCTTCAACTGATTCCTTGAATCCAAAACACATTGATAAGGAAACCCGGCCACGGATTGTATCTCGACACACTATACTCAGTTGACCCTCGCCTTGGTGGTGGTGTTTTTTTTATCAGCCTTATTTGTTTTGGTCCCTACAGGAAAACTCTAGGGAAGGGAAGGAGGGAGGGGCATTCCTTCCGGGAAAAAAAAGGGGGGGTGGGGCGGATTCTTACAGGCCGGCGCAAATATAGGGAAGAGAAAGTAAGCGAAGGCGTGGCCTCTTATGCAAAAGAGTCTGAAATACTGGCCATGATTGCAAAAGGGAGCGCCGGACATGACACGGTAGAAAGAGGCGTATTCGAAGCGAGGGATAAAGTAGGCGTGGCTAGCTAAGCAGATGGGAAGGCGGGGCTTAGAGATAGACTGAGGAAGTAGCTGGTAGAACGTTCGCGGCCCGGGTCACGTGGCGCGCAGTCCTGGCACAGAAGAGCTTTGGGTCTCCGGTGCGAAGAAGCGGGGCGGAGAGCCGGTTTGTCTGCGCAAGTACAGAGTGCGTTTTGTTCAGATTTCCTTCCCCGACTCGGGCAGTTTTGGATCAGACCCTGTAAGGAAAGAGGGTCCCGTTGCCCACCGTAAGTACGACCAGGGCTTTGCAGAGCGTTGTGTTTATTGATCTGACAGCTGATTTTTTGCTGTGTCCGAAAAAACAGGAAAATAAATAAATAAATGGGGGTTCCCCCCACCCCACCCCCCTCAAGCTTTTGTGTGTCAGTATGGTGTGTAGGTGGGCAACGCGGTTTTGTAGAATTTGGGTCGGTGTTGGGGCTTGATCTACATTGAAAAAAGATGTCGCGTGGATGTAACCATTGTTTGTCAATTATAATCTTGTGATAGTAACCACAGTTTGTCGATTGTAGCCTGTATGTAAGTATTGAGCATTGACACCGGATAAAAATTCCTTGTGCGTCCAGACACACTTGGCCGATAAATAAATGCTATACTATTCGGTTTCTTTGGGGGGGGGAATGGAAGACGGTGACCCTGGAATTTGTGGCTTGCTCCAGTTTGAACTGAGCGGTTTCAAAGGGATTCCTATTTTAGACTTCTCTAGCTTCCTCTCCTCTTTTGGATTAGATATATATTATTGGTTTGTAATCTAACATCCCCCCAAAATGCAAAAGGAAATAGAAGGAAAGATGTGGAAGGGAAAGGGGAGGAGGAAGTGTAGAAAAAGGGGAAGAGGAAAGAAAGAAAAGAAATCAGCTTCTGACTACCTCTAGCTTCCTCTCCTCACCTGGAGCCCCTGGTCCAAGTTAAGTCCTGTTAAGGCCAGGCAAGGAACAATGGATGGAAACTGATCAAGGAGAGATTCAACCTAGAAACAAGAAAACATTTTTTTTCTGACAGTGAGAACAATCAACAGATGGGATGGTTTGTCTTCGGAAGTTGTGGGTGCTTCATCACTGGAGCCTTTCAAGAAAGGACTGGACAGCCACTTGTCAAAAATGAAATAGAGTCTCCTGCTTGAGTAGGGGATTGGGCTAGATCAGTGGTAGCCAACCTGCGGGTCATGAGAAAATTTAGGTGGTCCATAAGAAAATCTGGAGATTATTTGATTTTTTTTAGTTGTGTGGTTCCTCTGTGTGTGTGTGTCTGTCTCTCTCTGTGTGTGTCTCTCTCATTCTCTGTCTCATTCTCTTTTTGTCACTTTCTCTCTGTCTGTCTCTCATTGTGTGTGTGTGTGTCTTTCATTATCTCTGTGTGTCTGTCTCATTCTCTGTCTCTATCTCAAGCAAGAACAAATATCACTAAAATGTGTAACTTAAATAAGCTTCAATTATTTTGTAATAATTAAACTACTTTTAATAATTTTGCTACAATTAAACAACATTTAAAGGTTTTGTTATGATTAAAGAAGCATTTATGATTTTGTTATAATTAAATAATCTTTTTAAGTTTTGTTATATTAAATAGGTGCCTTTTATATTAATAAAATGGAAGTCCTCTGATCATTGTTTTACAAATGTATGTTTCTTTTTAAAAAAATCATATTAGTGGTCTGTGGGATTTAAAATTATGAATTTAGTGGTCCCTGAGGTACAAAAAGTTGGCGACCGCTGGTCTAGATCAGAGGTCTCCAACCATGGACCCTTTAAGGCTTGTGGACTTCAATTTCCTGGCTGGAGAATTCTGGAAGTTGAAGTTCGCAAGCCTTAAAGGGACCAAGGTTGGAGACCTCTGGTCAAGATGACCCATAAGGTCCCTTCCAATGCTGTTATTCTATTCTAAAGCAACTTGTTTTCCTCTGTTAGTTTGCTTACTCTGTCTTCTTTGTATGGCTTGTGATTTCAGGGGCTCCAAAAGATGCATCTACCGTGGTTTATGGGTTTTATCCTTTTAGGTTTGGCTATCTGTGTGCCTATTGAACGGCCTAAAGAGAAACAAGAGGCTGCCCCAGACCCACCAGTAAGTCCTCTGATGACTGCCCACCATTCTCTGCTTGGCAGAGGCCTTTCATGTTTACATATCGATGTGTTATTGTAAGAGGATTTTACATGGGTGTAAAAAAGCTAAAAGAAAAATAGCTAATATACAAAAGAGTGAAGAAACCGTGAAGAATAATAAGGTATCTTACAGCGGAAACATGGTTCTCTTCTTCCCATAAAGGGATCTTTTCAATCCATAAATCCCCAAACTGCCCACTGATTTTTATCCACTTTCAGCAAAAAAGTTCGTTCAAGGTCTCTGGCCTTTTATACTGTACAATCCTGCCTTAAGCAAACAAGCAAGAACAACTAGTCAGTGGAACCACTTCCTTCCAGAAGTTGTGAATGCTCCAACAGTTTTTAAAAGGGAAGTTTTTAAAAAGAGACCGGACCACCATTTGTCTGAAATGGCATAGAATTTCCTGCCTGAGCAGGGGGTTGGACCAGAAGATTGTAAGATTCTGATACTGAAATGGAACCTGTTCCTTTAAGCCCAGCACCGTTACAGCTGGAACGGTTTCCCTGTCACCTAACCTTTGCCTTATGCTTAGTATTGCATTTTGCATTTTATTAGTATGATGTTACCCTTTCGGAGGTTCAGTTGTGAGTGCTGAACAACCTGAAGAGCGCTATCTGTAACCAGAAAAGTTTCAGTAAGCCTCATTTGCAGAAGTGCAACATCTGGTGGATCAGATTCCTGACTTTCGTTTTTCCGGCAGGACACAGGCTTGTATTATCACCGTTACCTCCAAGAAGTCATCAATGTGCTGGAAACTGATGGGCATTTCCGGGAAAAACTGCAAGCAGCCAATGCTGAGGACATCAAGGTGAATTGGGATATTCAAAGGGCAGGGTGGCTGCTATGTCCTAACAAGGGCTTAAGGCCTCTTTTACCACTGTTGTGGGAGGTTCAATTTGGTAAACATGGACTTGCATTTTGGAGTCAGTAATGGGTACAAGCCACCTTTACTATACCACTTTTTATTTGTGGAAAAGAAAGTGATCCTATTTTTTCTGTGTCTAAAGTGAAATACAGTGCAGTGATATATAAACAGGTGAGGACTACCTCAGTTACAACCATTCATTTAGTAACCATTCGAAGTTAAGGCGATGCTGAAAAAAGTAGCTTGCAACTGGTGCTCGGACTTACAGCTAGATGCAACATGCCCAGGCTCATGTTATCAAAACTTAGACATTTGGCAACGACCAGAGGTCACCAACCCATGTTCTGTGGGCCGGGCGCGTCCAATAAGATGCGCCTGGTCCTGGCCCTTGCCCCATCTACACTTTATTAAGTGTAGGCATAAGCAGCAATGGCGGTTCTTTACCCTCATAGCTTCACCGCAGCAGGTGAGTGGTCTCTCTCTCTCTCTCTCTCTCTCTCTCCCTCCCTCCCTCTCCCCCTCCCCCTCCCTCCCTCCCTCCCATTTTTCCTGTGTGTGTCTTGGTCTGTCTCATTCTCTTTTTCTCATTCTTTCTGTGTGTCTCATTCTTTCTCTC
>JANHFO010001994.1:105240-116078 GCA_032468095.1 Pareas carinatus | reverse complement strand
TACCAGATTCGCCTGGTCTGCCAATTGCGCCCCTTTCTAGATCGTGACATCATGCAGACAGTCACTCAAGCACTCATCACGGCCCGTCTGGACTACTGTAATTCTCTCTACATGGGGCTCCCCTTGTGACACATCCGGAAGCTCCAACTGGTACAAAATGCAGCCGCGTGGGGGGTTATGGGGGCCAGTGGCAGGACCCATGTGGCCCCCCTCCTGGGTGAGTTGCATTGGTTGCTGGTGGGTTTTCGGGTGTGTTTCAAGGTACTTGTTATGACCTTCAAAGCACTCCATGGCTTAGGACCCGGTTATTTACAGGACTGCATTTTGTTAGCAAATACCTTCCGCCGACCGTACGCTCCCACAGAGAGGGCCTCCTCAGTGTGCCATCAGCCAAAAAATGCCGGCTGGTGACCCCCAGGGGGAGAGCCTTCTCTGTGGCGGCTCCCAACCTCTGACATGACCTTTCCCCAGAGATTCGTACTAACCTAGACCTCCATGCTTTCCGCCGTGCTTTAAAAACCCATCTTTTTATCCAGGCCGGTTTGGCCTAATCCATACCTCTCCCGTGCCAAAATCTGCTATTAATTTTTTAATAAATTAAATTTTAGATTTGGTTTAAATCGGTTTTATATTGCGGTTTTTTAAATTTTAGCCATCAAATTTATATTATTTTTAATTTTTCTTAAATTTGTTGTATGTCTTACGTGTTTTTTAAATGGCTGTATACCGCCCTGGGTTCCTTCGGGGAAAAGGCCGGTATAAAAGTTAAAACAAACAAATAAATAAATAAATGGGAATCAAAGCCAATGATATCTGGTCTCCTGAAGGAACAATGCTACTAGAGTTCAATAAAGTCATAGAATACAACATGTTGTTTTCCTATGGATTCTGATGATTTGTGAGCTTCGAAGGCTCCAAATCATAGTGGTGCTACATCGTAAGCGTAACCATATGTGATTTTTCTCTAGCTTTCTCTGCCATCTTATAAAAGTTGATCTTAGTTTTTTAAAAAATATTATGAATTTGAGAAAACACTCTTATTGACTGCATAAGAATATAGGAAAGCTATTAGTGAAGTTTGCAGGATTTGAAAATTGATTTGGATATTGTAATATTAACCTCATGGAATTCATAGTGTTGCTATTTCTATCAGAGAAAGGAAAGGAAAAGGAGAAGAATGAGACTTTTGATTTGTTTTCTCCAGCAGCCCACACAGAAATGATCATGTTTCACCAAATATACTCATGTGAATAAACAGAAGCCAAGCTGTTTTTTCAGAAACAGAATAATAATGAATAATAACTTATTAAATTATATGCCTTCAAGTCCTAGTAGCTCTTGACGAATACCTCTTTAACCTGTTGAGAATGAATAAACTACTTTTCTGTGAAGTAAATACTTATGGAAATGTATTGCAATACACTTAACATTGTAGAAAAACTGAAAGAGGGAGGAAAAACTAAAAAAAGAAAAATATCAGCATTCTATTCCGGCAAGCTGGGACATATTGGAAAGTACATATAAATCTGGAACTACACTTGACAAAAACCCAAAGCCCTCCTTTTGCTTTTGGTGATTACAGATTGTGTTAATAGCATGATGTTGAGCTTCAGTCCTAAATGCATCTATTATGAACTAAGTGCCAGAAGACACAGTATGACTTGTTTATGCATGAATATGCATTTGATTGTTTTGATAATAAGATGTGAACTCTGTGGGAAACATTAATTGATCATTTGTTAAACCCAAAATTCCTTTCTTTTTTTCCATTAAAATTGTTCCTACAAACAAAACAAATAACCATAACATTTGAAGATGTCTGGAAATCAGTTGTGCAATTATACTGTTCAATCCTGAAAACTGAACATTTTTTAAATGGTTGACAGGAAATTATTTCCCCATATTCTTTATTTTCTAAAATATCTTTTAACTGGAGAAAGGTAGCTGCAAAATCTTAAGAATAAATAAAACATGCCAAAACTCACTGTAAAATACTAAAGAAAAACAGTGTTTCTTCACTCATAGCCTGTTCTTGTTTTAGGTCTCAGTGGGGAAATGATATCACAGATGGAAGAATGACGATGTTTACTCATACCAGCCCTTTGATATGCAAATTGCTGTTCTGAGAGAATTAAATATGCACTGACCAGCAGACATTCCTTCTGAAGAGAAAACTATCACTTCCTAAGGGAGGTAAACATTTCTAACTGCAGACACATGGTGAATTTTGACTGCTTTCCCGAAGGAGCACTTGCATTTTGTACACCATGTATTTTCTATCTTTAAATACAAAGATAAAAAAATAAGTTATAATAGATAGAAGGAAATGACCAAAAAAGGGACATTTGATTCTGAATATAAATTTTGTGTGCTTTATTTTGACAGGGCGAACTCAAACAATGAATTACTTTGTAGTTATTCATAGTTGCAGACTGATGACTTTTGTAATTATAGTGCTCAATTTATTTTATACTGTTCCAAATGTGGACATTTGGAATATTTGAGATGATTTTTGTGGGTACTCTTGCACTGGTTTAAATTGACCTATCACATCCAAACTAAAAATCAGCTTTCAAGGTCTCTTTGTTTTCAGAAGAAATATTTAATGCAAGATGGTGATTTGCTCTTTGAGAATTACGCACACACTTAAAATCTCTTTAGGCTATTTAATGACTGCACCCTGCCATTTTTCAAGCAAAATAAGCAATTAATTAGGCCATTCACCTACTGGAATCGCATTAATGACCATGTTAAATTTAATTTTCATGGCCAAGATGTCATCTATTCCCTGGCAGAAAAAAGGTGGATTCAGCTTCTACTGATCAATATTGTCAAAGCACACTACTTCAGTTTACTGTATAAGGAAATAATATAGCAGATGCCATGGTTTTGTCATTTCTAGGCAAAAAATGTTTGCGCAATATGCAAGATTTGATTTATCAAGTGTATATAGAGAATCCTATCCAATTTTCATCACCATTGTGTTTTGCCAGATATTAGTGAAAATATGATACAACCTACAAGATATTAGATTATATGCAACTTGCCTTCCAAGAAAAATACAGTAATTTGCTCCTTGGTCTTGTTCACACTGTCTGGTTTTGTTGATTCCTTGAGAATAATCATGCAAACATTTATGGAAGACAGAAATGAATGATATCACCAATATCAACTTATCTATATTTTAAAAGTTATTTTTAACAGAAGTCCTGAATATGGTTTTTAAAAAGTATCTGAATTTATTTGAAATAGATAATAGATATTTACCAGAATCCTGGGACCTAGATTTAGAAATACAATTATATAGTAATACTTGGTTGTCTTTAGGGCAATATGAGAGGTTCTTTTCAATATCCGTATGGACATTAAACCCTGATCAGAATCTTATATATATCTTCTAAGTGAGCTGCTGATGAGACTTCAAATTGAATGGGACATTCTTTTATTATTGGTGAGAATATAATAAAGGATCAGATTTTTGGAAGAAGATGTGCAATGAAATATCATACCTGTGTAGATCATGATAAGTATGTTGGAATAATATAGTATTTTATTTTATTTATTATATTTATTCAATATATTTTAAATACATTTTATTTCATGAAAACTATAAATTGATAGCAGATCATGTTTAATGCAAGCCCAAATTCAGTTAACACAAAGAGACCGTATGTACAATTGAGGCTAGTGCATTTGGAGTTGTTCTTGGGGTTTTAGAGGCTAATTGTTAATTGTGTAAATTAATGAAAGAAGAAAAAGTTTCATTCAAAAAATCTCAAAAAGAAGAATCTCATTTTGTAGCAGACTACAGCAGAATATAGGAAATAGCAGCTACATACTACACATGGGTTTATTTTATTTATTTTAAATATTTATAAGATCTATCTAGAATTTTTTAAAATTGTACTTTCCATAACTAATCTCTGACTTTATTAAAAATAAATTTAAATTGTAAGTATATATTTTTAATCTTTTACTGTTATATTTAATTAATAAACATATAAACATTATATTTTAAAATTTTTATTGCCTATTTCTATCAAACTGGGACCAATTACTCTTTAATAATCAAGGATCATCTGTATAACCAAAGTTTTTCCCGAGTGAGTATTTCTACATATCTTTGCCAGAATAAAGAAAATTGCAAAGTAAAAAACGATTAATTTTCTTCTTCTAACAGTCAAATTAGTTACTGCTTAAATCTAGATATCTCAATGTATAGCTAACATGGTAATGTCTGGGGCTATAGTTTTGTTTGTAAAATCGGTGATAAAATTAGTTGTATAATAATGCAAATTTTAAAATGATTAGAAAAAAGTATGATTTCATTGTTTAAATAAAAACTAAATATTATGGCTAGAGCCTGCATCAAACATTATGAGCATGTTAAAACGTATCAGCACTACGTACATTTTAAAAATTTAAATAAAAGAGAATATTACAGTGATTATGATGTTGCTTAACATATTGAAGGTTATACCAGTTTGAAACTGAAAAAACTTCCTCTTCTTCCTCCTGACTTTTTATTTTTTAGAATCATCCATTGTTACTTTTTTACAATCCCCTGAACTAGAGTGTGCAAAGATGTAACTGGAGACAGAGTTATAGATTATATCCATTGCTGTTCATTTATTTCCAGATGACAGACAAGCTGCATAGTTTTTAGCAACATCTCAGATATGGTTAATTTAGTAGCAACCTAGTAAATAGAGTGCTTCCTCACATAAAAGACCACTTTTGGATCTTCTTTGTTATTATTTTCCCTTGTGAAGTGAATGAGTAGAACAAAAACCTAGTGTACTAACTAAGATCATTTAATGCTATAAGTATACTTACACAGTATTTCGAACCAGATGTATTTTGGTAAATACTCTTTGATCTAATAGTATGATATTAATGACATTCATTACTATAGAAGATGAATAGGAAGATCTGGTTTCAGCTATGCTATGCATATTTAAATAGCTTTATATAAAGATTTTATTGAAAGCTTGCAGTACAGGCTTCTTTAAATTTTTGCACTTTGCAAGATAAGTAGCAATTTTAAAATGTCAGTTCAATACATATACATGCAAATGTCAGGTGGCTAATATAATAGCTGTTTAAAACAGATCTTTAAGACTTGTGACAGGTGATTCATGCACTAGTCATTTATATCCAGCACATTCTTATGCATAGGGAGTTGAGGTACAACAGCTACTACATATGTATAAAATCAATAGCTCACACTAATGGGAAGTTATTAAGGTCACATTGCTTGTTCATATCTCCTTAATACATTCCTCATTCTAATTCAGTATCCAAAACAAATTTTAAATGCATATATTTGGTAAAATTTAGTGTTGAATCAATGTGATTATTCATATAGTTGATAACAATTTCATTCTGATTTGTATGACAGTAATCTGGTGGTAATCTAGGTTATTAAATATCATTATTTTCTAGACAACAGAGCGCTAATTATGGAAACAATTGACATGGATTCCATTCAACAAATTGGTGTGTTGACAAATGTGTTCAAGGAATGTGAATTTAGGTCACAAACCAAGTCATAGTGCTACTAACCAACAGTGCATATTGTTCTTTACCAGATATGTTCACCAAGCATTGTTAAATCTGGAAGTTCTGTAACAAATATAATAGGAAAGTGATGTCGAACCTATGATACGTGCACCAGAGGCGGCACTCAGAGCCCTCTGTTGGCACGTGCGCCTTCACCTCGGAAAGTAAAAAAAAACATTTCTTAGTAGCAAACCAGAGGGATGTAGGGGTCCATTCCCCCTCCCATTTCTTCACTTTACCCACCTCTCTGCTCAGCAGATTTTGTTATAATTAAATAAACTTTCTTAATTTTATTATATTAAATAGGTGCCTTTTATATTAATATAATGGAAGTTATCTTTTTTAAAAATTCGCATTAGTGGTCTGCTGAATTTAAAATTATGAATTTAGTGGTCCCTGAGGTCCAAAAGGTTGGCAAGGGGGTGCAGGGGCATCACTGGGGTGTGTGTGCTGGGGGGGTGCATGTTACTATGCTGGTGCTTTGTGATACCTAACTGGCTTTTGAGTTGCAGTTTGGGCACTTGGTCTCTAAAGGGTTCGCCATCACTGTAATAGAACATTTTTTATCACCCTCTAAAGGTTTAGAATGCAGAAAAAATATTCCATTCCTATTCAAAACTTGGTCTAACTTCTTTTCAAAGACAACTAATCCAATAAAGATATTGACTTGATTGAAAGTCTTTTAACATTAAGGCACACTTCCAGACTGAAGCACAAAATGAATTAAAATTAATATCTTAACATTCAAAAGTATTCTTGGATGCAACTTCTGTAAAATATATTCAAGAGTGAAAATATTAACAGAAAATTGCATTTTTTTCCTGAGCTCAGAAAATACCTCAGGAAACAAAAAGAACAAGTGAAATTTTGACCCTGAATAGAATTCATCATATAGGCATTCCTTTTTCAACTGAAGATACAGTATATGGAATGTTATTTGACTGTGCATCATTTTAACTAGAATGAACATTTTCATCTGATCAGTTAATGGTTATATGATCAATTCTGAAATATTTTACAAGTCATAGTGAAATTAATATATTATTCATTTATAGCAAATATTACTTAATAAGCAAATTCTAAATACATCCATTGTCGGCATTTTAGACTAAAATCGTTCTGTGCATATATTTTCATGTCCTTTGGGAATTTATGCATACTTTGATCATTATCCCTTTGAAGTAAAACTTGTTTTAAAAAAGACATTCCAAATGCAGTCTTCAACTCTGTTAGATGTTTCACTAGTAGGTAGAAACTTATTTATTTTTCATTCAGAAAATGTATACTGGTGAATGCAAACTACATAATGAAAGCATAAAATTTGTATTTTTTAATCTCCTAGATATAGGAACATTTACTTTGTGGTGTATATTAAATTTATATTTGCTTGAAAGAACAACTTTATTAAGATAAATAACTCAAAATGTTAATATCATACAAATTTGCACATTGTTTTCTTTTATATAAGAACTAATTTGATAAAAGTATCTGTTCTCACATGGGGAATATAATTTCTTATGAATTCTTTCAATATATACATAATATATACATATTTATGTGACTGGAGTCTCCTCTTTATAGTCATATTTTAAAAAGCAGTATTCCTCAATAGACTCATTTTTAGCATTTCCTATGGAACATAAATTACTATTATTTTTTCTATTGATTTTATATGAAGTTAGCAAAACCCGAATCTGTTCAGGTAGAGATGAGTAGTTCCCAGCTTAGAGAGGATTGTTACATGGCTAAAATTAGTGTTTATCTCATGGCGGTAACAGAAGTATAACATAATTGTTATGCCCTTATTACATTTGTAGATAACTGCCCAACAGCCTTTAATTAATTTGAATGATCTGGACCCAACTAGGAGGGATTATTGCTGTAGTTCATTTTCAGAGTCACTGTGAGGCATATGGTTAATCCTTCCTTGAGGAAAAGGATGGTTTCTCCAAGTTTTAAGGAGGCAATGATGTATTCCAACCTCAAGGAATCATCATTCAACCCAACTAATCTGGACATTTTTTGTCAACTGTGTCTTTTCTTGAATTCTCAACAGTCTTTGATACCATTAAGTCATGATTGAGAGTCTTCTGCTGAGTAAGCCTGTTTATAATTGTAATAATGTCCACAAAACCACTAAAAATAATCCCAGAAAGTTTTAATGAATTGAACCACATATGGTTATCATCTTGTGTGTCTGAGTGTGTTTGTATATTTAGTAATGGTTTCAAACTCTTTAAAGGGAAGGAAAAATTATTAGAGAAGAAATAAAAAATGAGGTAGATTTTGCAATCAGAGCAGAGATTATATTTGGTGTAGTTAATTGCTAAAGAAAATTAGGAATTTATAATTCTAGATTGTTATTTCACATCCATTATAGTGGGTTATTTTTTGGGAGTAGGAACTACACAACTCGGTTTTCTTAGAACTACAACATCCAGTTTGTTTTCGATATGGATGATCAGCATTAGGATATTTAAGGAACTTGGCAATCTATTTAGTTGATAAAACACAATTATTCACTTAGAAGCTCATTAAGGAAGTCTTTTTAATAAAGTTCATTGAGACAGATTACTTTTAGTTAATGTTTTAAATCATTCACTTGATTATTGTGTGATCAGAAAAGTAACAGTAAACAAACATGCCATTTGACCTTTTCCCCGAGTAAGTGTGTTTAACTGTAAGGCAAACTGGACACAGTATTGTAGGTAATGGACTCAGTACTAATAGAGACCTGTGTAACTAATGATCTAATGATCTACTATTAAAATCTTAGTTTTAGTAATGTATAATTCCTGGTCACTGTGCTTATCTGGTTGTGTGATTCCCATAATCATGTTATTGGAAAGCTCAATTCACTGCTTATAAGATAAAGCAGATTTCCTACTTACTATGTTTTAATTAAATGTGGCTTATTTAGTTAAATGTGGTTGAAATTTGACTTATTTCAGAAATAGTAAAATGGGAAAAGATTTAGCTAATGTTCAAGAAATACTGAATTCTTCATCTTTTGCCTTGAAATCTTTTTTCTCCTTACAAACTTTATTACATTGGATTTTTCCTGATTGAAGATTGGCTTGTGATTCACTGACTTGTAAAATAATTGTATTGACTGTGTTGCTTTATTTTGGGTTACTAAAGCAATGATGCAGTGAAACAAACTGATCTTGACTTTGGGGATATCAAATATATGTTAGTTTGAAAATCTTAAGAGAAAGGATCTGAGCAAGGCCTGAAAAAGAGAAAAAGATGCTTCAAGAAAATTGATGAGATGGCATTATGGTATAAATATTGTTACTATGTTATTCCTTAGGAAGGAACATTCTATTCAAATTAGGTAATCAACTAAGAATGAGCATAATTTTTTTAAAATTATTTTACTTAGGTTTTTATTTCTACCACTCATTTATAGATGGTTTACAAGCATTAACAGTAATAAAAACCACTTGACTATTAAATATTAAAATTAAACTTTGTTAGGAGGCCATATCAAAGCAGAACTGTTATAACACTCCAAATAATTTGCAGACTCTGTACATACTTCCCTATTGTCTTTTTCCATATCATTAATGATATTTTCTCTTTGATCATGTACCATCACTTTTCTTCCAAATTTAACTTCAAAATGTTTCAGCATTTTTTCACAAGGATGATATTCAAGCTGCTGCTTTTGCATTTAGGTTTTTAGCATATCCTTTTTCAAATATGACAGCTACAACTGTAAAATATATTTCAGATGTGGATGCACTATAGATTTATCTATCGGCAGTACAGTGTTAGCAGTCCTATTTTTGATCTCTTTCCTTTTCATGATTGCTCCCTTTATTGACCTATGTTTTGTAGCCCTGAGATCAATCAATCAACATTATTTATTTGGTCAATTGCAAAAAACATACAGAGTTCAGCAAAGAGATGCAATAATATACTAGCAACTTTCAAAATTAATCCACAATAATAAAGTATTTACTATTCTATTACTATACTAATAGATTATCAGGTAAATTAATATAAAATAAACTATATTTTCCTAATTGTTTAATAGTTAAGATATATCAAACCAGAAGTAGCATTTAACGCAAAGGTTTACCAGCTTTGCCTTCCTTTCATCATAGCAAGACAAAATTTAAGTTTTAGATCCAGTAGAATAAGGTTCAGATAAAATTTATATGGACTCCTGGGGAATTTCCCTATTAGGAGCAAAATGTCTATTGATCTAATATCCCAAAAAAATGCAACATAATATTTCTGAAATGGTTTCAACTTCCTCATAACCAATGGGGCAGCTATACAATAATTTACTTGAAGAAATACAAAGAGAAGAAATGCAAATAGAAGAAAGCTTTAAAGAATGTGATTATGACCTTGGGGAAAGTTAGATTTAGCAAATAATATGTTGAGTCCCATATGCCCGTGTTTATCCAACTTCTATCATGCTTATTAACTTCAATCTGCAACTCCATGTCCTTGTCCTTTGAAAAATTAAATACTTATCTTGATTAGAACCTAATGATATTAAGAGCAATGAAACCATATGAAGCCTGCTTATGCTCTACCATCTGCTTCCAGGGTGAGGCAAAGGTATTAATTAGAAGTAGAGGAGTCATTTCACTTGGGAAGAATTGTATTTTGAATCAATAAATTATCATCTTCCAAGCCCTAACCTAAATTGATGGTATTCCCGTCTCAAGTCTTAGCTATTCATTTGTTTTGTTGGGTGCAACTTAAACTGATTGCAGGACATTGATTTTCACTGTTTCCTGAAACAACATCTTCACATAAATTCCTGTTTGTCCTATTTTCTGCCCAAATACTTTTTCTTGGTACATTTACAGAGTATTCGGTCTTATTCCATGTACTTGTGAAGTTAGAATTTTTACCGCTATATAATGCACCTTATTTTATATTCACTTAAATTAAAACACATTTTCCGTTTGATTGACTATTCACTTAAAGAGCATTTTAGAAACCCTGTACAATCACTTTGGTTTTTACTATTCCAAATAAATTACTGTCATATGAGAACTTGGTTTACTCACTGCCAAATCCAAATTTTTAAATCCCTTTTCATTAAGATAAGTCCCCAAGTATTACTTTGGATTTTTAATACACATTAACAATCTAAAAATGGATAGCTCCTTTCAATCCATGACTATCTTGTTTTCACACTTCTCAATCTATTTTACTGCATACAAATTACTTTCATATTTCTCTTGACTATCTCTCATATATATATCAAGAAGCCAAAAACACCAGCCTGAAGATGGTAAGTGAGACCT
>JANHFO010001994.1:95121-105140 GCA_032468095.1 Pareas carinatus | reverse complement strand
ATCTCCCACGCTTTTTGGGAGTATTCGCTCCATAAGGCGCAGACACTTCCCCCCCTTTTTTTGGGGGGGGAAAGCGCATCTTATGGTGCGAAAAATACGGTATATACTGCCTAACAGTGCTTTACAGTTACTAAGTGGTTTACACAGTCAGTGTATTGCCCCCAACAATCTGGGTCCTCATTATAGTGAGGAAGGATGGAAGACTGAGTCAACCTTGAGCCAGTGAGAATTGAACTTCTGAACTTGATGGCTAATGGCAGATGGCAGTCAACAGAAATAGCCTGCAGTGATGCTTTTAACCACTGCACCATCCTGGCGAAACATAAATAAGAAATATAAATGAAGGAGAAATAGAAATAGAAATAGAAAGAGGGACTGAAAGCTCTATTTTTGCTAGTATATACAAGGGCTGTGAAGTTCATCATATTTGATTCCAAATCACATACGGTTCTGAGAATATTTCACTTGTAGTCAATCCCTTAATGCAACTGAGTTTTTTCCTGGGGTTGTAAAAGAATTTCAGACAAGTAGCCCCTGGGTGGTCAAAGCATCATTTTAATATCAAAGGTAAAGGACTTCACAAATGTAGTATAGTGTTATATTGACATCACTACATAGTAACTTTTGATAACATTATTTTTTTTGAGAGAGAGAGAGGGGGAGAGAGAAAGAGACACAGCGAGGGAGAGAGAATCAGAGAGAGGGGGAGTGAGGGAGAGAATGAGACAGACACACACACAGAAAGAGAGACATACATAAACAGACACACACAGAGAGAGACAGAAAGACACACAAACACACAGGTAACGAGAGAGAGAAAGCGACAGAGAGAAACAGACAGAAAAAATGAGAGATAAAAGAAGCGGAGACACCTGACTAGGCCTGTGTGGCATTGCAAAGGAGGCCTAGGCCAGATTTCCCCTCCCCATCCTCATTTTGTAATTTTTAGGCCTGCTGCTCCTATCCAGCCCCGCACTCACCTGCCCTGCTGCTCTTTGCTCGTTTGGAGATTAGAGTGCTGTAATTGTGCTCTCCCGAAAAACTCAAAATCAAACAACAGACTGCGAAAGCTGTCCAATCAGGAGAAAGGTAACAAACGGTGTTGGATATTTTGTCCAATCAGAACCCTCTACCCATCTAGAATTAAAAATCTAAAATAACTCACTTAAAAATTAATATTTTTTTAAAAAATCCTTTCTTAGTGAGCGCCTAGATGCCCAAATAAACGTATCTACCCAATTTCATGTTGTAGCTGTTATAGTTTTTGAGATTTGGTGATGAGTCAGTTAATCAGTTCTACTTAGTTTGGTTTCACAAATTGTAATATAAATACAAGTGTCTTGGTAATGCAAACCAAGTGTCAAAAGATTTCTGCTTTCTCAAGGAAAATTTAATTCAGCTACTGTCCATTCACTGCATTAATTATTATGGATCAATGGATGCATTCCTCAGATGAAAAGTATGACATTTTAGCAGTGGATCAGCAAAAAGGTTAAAGAATGGTTTAGCTAATACTTTGTGGAATAAAAAGAACAAAGACGAGTTCCCCTTTTATCAATGATACAGTGTGGTTTTAAGAAAATTCTAAATTAGCAATCTCTTAAGATTAAGTGAGAATCATAACACTGATTCATTCTGGGACTAGTAAAAAGCATATAATTTTTCTGTTTTACCCATGTATACAGAGATATAGAGAAAATGAATTGACATGCTAAATTCTTTTACTACTGACCTAGCAATGCTCATGTTCTTTTACTGCATATTTTTATAGCTTGCATACTGAATTTCCAGAGTGTCATGTAGCATAGCAAATAAACAGTATGGCAACTGAACCAGAAGATTTTTGCTGCTCACTGTTACTGTTAAGTTTTATGGTATAGTTTGTGGACAGAAGATCAATTTTAAAGCTCTTAATGCTGCAGCTTTCCTTAGAATTATTCACACATGCATGGATACAAATGTATGGTATGAAATTTAAAAGCATAGTATGTGCAACACAGTGCTAAAATAATAATTCAAGGATGAACAGATGTATGAAAATTTATAGTTTCTTATTCCTACAGTGTCAAACTGGGAAATAATACTCCTGCACTGAAAAACTGGAGAAGTAATAAATCAGTGGTCTGAAAAGAGTCTGTTTAAACATTAATTTTCCACTCCTTAAGCAATTAAATAAAAATACTTAAATAAACATGCTTTTAGGTACTCAGGCAGTTCATTATGCTCCTACCTAGATAGATACTGCTTGTTCAGCAGAAAAATTGATCCTCTTTTAGAGAGAGAATGAGAAAGAGAGAGGGAGGAAGAAGAGGAGGCGGAGGAAGAGGAGAACAAAACTATTATAGAACTTCATGGAAATTAATAGGAAACATTCAAAGAATGATTCTATCTTACAATTACTGTAAAAGCAGATGACTATATTTGGGACACCAAGTCTAGGCTGTTAAAAAATAAACTTGCTTAGCTGCCCAGTTAGGAAGTTATATTGTAATCAACATTTTGCATTTTCAAATTAAAGTACTTGCATAATAACCAGATACCATTATTACTTTATTCAACTATTACATTAATTACAGAATTTTTGAACTTATAGAAGCCTTATTAAATAGGTAAAAGAAATAAAAGCCACTGTTATGCAATATTCTGTACATAGAGTCAACATAAGTTATTTGGAGAAAAGATTGAAGGTCACATTAACCATATAATTTTATTTTATTTAAATACCATATAAGTCAGTTGCTTTAATATGAAATAGATTTAACTGAGATGCCACATATTTTAATGAACTCATTTTTATGTAAATAGCTTTCTAAGAATCTTCATCATCAGTAATTTAAATATAAATAAAAAAGATTTACCGGTAATTGATCAAAGGCTAACTATCAGCAAATTTTACAGCCTGAAGAGTATGAATCAAAATATGCTTGAATAAGCTTAGTTTGTAAAGGATTCATAAATTGTTCAATAGGAAAATGTACTATTAATTGCATCTTGCTTAAATTCTGATAGGTTCATCATACATTAAAGCTTTTAGATTATTTCCATGCAACATCTTGCTTTTCGATCAAAACAAGCATCCAAGTAGCTAATATATCTAATCCCCATCATAAATTCAATTCAGTGAAAGTTCTTCGTAATTGCAGGATTAATCTATGATATTCCATGCAGTTTAAAACAGCCCCAATCATAATGCAAGTATGCACAAATATTTTCATTAATTAATAAAATCAATTCCTTTTACTCTATTATCTGGAAACGTTATTCTTTACATCAATATATTAGCAACACATATTTTTTTCATTGACAAAATTAAATATCAAACCTTGCTTTAAAAAAAAATTGTCCATGATTCTAATCACTATAATTAGATAGAAAAAAAAATATTTTCCCCCTGCTCTTTCTTCCCTAGCAAATAACTTTTATGTGACATTTATTTGTTCCCCAAGTAATTTATCCAAAGCATTAGTAAAATGCTTGGATCTTTTTCTCATAAATATATGCTTTTTCCAATATGCAATACTTGCCACCTATTATAGTTTTCTGATTTCTGTATTCTTTTGAAATTAAATAACGTTTATAGCACACTTCATTCTTCAAGCTAGCTAGCAAAATGCTGGGCAAACAAAGCTTCTACATATTTCAACAATATAGTCTATACCAACTTATATTATACTCCTAATTGTTTATTATACACACAGAAGAAATTATTTCCTCTTCTTAAGAGCAAATAACAATGAAGAATTCCATTTACATATTTTTCTTATGAGTAAACATTTTTTTCTGTAGATGAAGCTTTTGTCATTCTTCATTGAAGACATACTTGTTTTCAATATACAGTATGAGCTTCACCCAACAATTAAATGAACAATAAATTTAATGCATTCTCTATTGAGAAATGAAATTCAGTTACAAACTGGACGATAATTCATATGGATGAGCATAGTTCAAAACTTTCCTTGGAATTTAATTAAAACAATTGTCTTACCATGGCATGAACCATCCACTTCTTCATAGCCAACACTGCATATGCATCGTCCTAGAGGAACTAGCCAATCCCCATCAGCTCCACAATATAACTTTGGAGTATCCCGTTCTTCAGCACTCTTCACACAGGAACCTCGTACTTCCACTAAAGAAGAAGAATCAACTCTTGGAATGGTGTCAGGAAACATAGCCAAGTTCCGAACAGTAAAAGGACACTTTTTGTAGTAAACACGGACAGAAACCAAAGCAATGCATGCTCCAATATCTTGAAAGGCAAGAAAAAATCCTTTTCGGTTTATTGGTCCCACTTCACGAACTTCTGTATTCAGTTTCAGGATGCGATCTCCCAAATCCATCTGAGTAAAACTCTCATCAGCTGCAATAGTATCAATTTTGGTGTACTGGTTTGGCTTGAATTTAATTCCATGGGATTCATCTGATTCCAGATAGTACAGGTTGAATGTTTCTTTGCACGTCCCAAGCACCCAGGGAATGCTGTTGCAGTCCCTCAGTGTAAATTTCATTTCCACATAAATTTTCTGAGCGGCATCACGCGAGATCCAATTTGTACGAAGCCAGTTGTTTTGGTTGGGTTCCATAACATTGCATACCTGGTATGTGTGGATAGGACGATTATATTCATCCATTTCCGTTATTGCATCCCACTAAAAAGAAAATACATTCCATGAAAAAAATCATCATAATAAATGAAAACTGTAGGCATTATATATATATTAATTCAAAAGAGTATAATATTGCTGATGCAGTAATTGATATTAAATTGAAGAACTGCAACAAAGCTGAAATTGCCAAAAGCAGATATTAAAAATCACATTACTATCATTTCAAATTGTTATTTCATTTGTGTTTTTCCATTTTTTCCCCAAAAAGCATGCAGGTACCACCCCAAGCACTCTGTGGTAGGTTCTAGAAGTAGATTGGTTGTCTGGCATTAATCTGTGATGTTGTTTTCTCCAATGTTCTTCCTTCAGGGAAAATGAAATGTAATTCATCAGAGACACTCCAAGCTGAATTTTTTTGTCTTCTCACCACAGCAGCTGCTTTTTAAAACAACTTTGGCAACATTCCCAAAGCTCTCAGGAATTGTCAGGAATTACTGAGCACATCTCTGCTTCGCCCATTCTCAGCCTCTGTATTTAGCCCAGGATCGAAAGGGTAGTGATGTGTGGCATGTCTAATATTGTAATAATATGCAGACATGGTTATTAGTAGAGTCCTGAGAGAGGAATTTGACATTGTTTCCAGCAATAAAGGAAGAAAGATAATATACAACCCTTTTATTAATAACCTTATATTAAAAAGAAAATAAACTATTTAAAATAAGACATATTTTAAGACATAACTCAAGAATATAAGACTAAGTCAAATTGAAGAGATTATTCATTAATGATTAGAATAATATATGTTTACAAAAGAAATAAAAATGTTTGAAATGAAAGTAATGGCAATTCAAAAATAAACTAACGAAAAGATGGGTCAGATGAGAACAGGAATGAGCATGAAGGTAAAATAAATCTAGCAAAATCCCTATCTGTACAGAAGCTGCCATCATTCATGACAAGAGTCTGGACAACAGTAAAGTTAAACAAGTAACAGTGAAAATAAGATCTATCTTCACTTCATATCTTTTCACCTATCCAAAAGAATACAAATGGGTATATCAGTAATGGACTGGTTGCAAGAATCATTCTGATTTTAGGACAGATTTGTTGATCAGTGAAAACATTGTGCTTCTTTCTCCCGTCTTCAAGGAATAAAACCACAGCAAATGATAAAGGTCTATTGATACAGCTTCTGCAGCCCAGTAGTCTTTAGTGCAGTAAAATTACATAGTGTTTAAGCTTGGCTAAGGTTTTTATTACAATTATCTGTTCAATCTGTAGAAAAGGTAAATTCCAGGTGACTGGTAGAAATCAAATATTGCTCTTATTTAAAAAAAAAGGGGGGGAGGAAGATATAGAAAACTACAGATTAACCAGAACAATTGCTGTGAAGTTTTTAGAGCAAGCATCTAGAAACTGATCTGTAGTATATTGTAAACAATGCCATATTGTATTACATCGATTATAAGATGCACCCTTATTTTTCTAAGTTAGAAATATAAATAGGTTTTTCTTTAAGTGCAGTGTGGGGGGGAGACAGAAGAGATCCAGAGGGATGCTTCCTGCTCATTCTCGCCACCTCCTGGCTTTCACTCACCAGCTCTCCAACTTTAATAGCGCTCTAATCCACCACACATCTCACTGGCCTTCCTGGCAGAAAATGGAAGACAGGACAGGGCAAGCCCAAAGGAGGAAGAACCTGCCACCCGAGCAGCTTTCTGGGGAAGGACTGATGACCGGCTCACACTGGAAGTCTCCCAAGCATGACAATGGTCCTGATTTCACCCTTCACTTGCTAGAGACTCATGGCTGCTCTGGCTGTTCTGCGAGGACCCCAGGAAGATGTTGGTAGAGTGGCCTTCCCTGTTCTCCTAAAGCCATTATTCTGTCTAAAACTTTCAATGAAAGGTTTTGCTCTCTCCTTTCAGTTGGTCAGCGCATTGCAGCCAAACAACTGAGCTGTCAGGCAAGCCCCACGCCGCAGCTGCCTGCCCGAACTTGGGATGAGACCCCTCTGGCTGTCTTCTGTATCCCCCCCCCAGCAAATAAGCAAACCCTTTAGGCTGGTAAGATAATGAATATAAGACGCACCCTGAATGCAGACACACCAAAATATGAAAAAGACTGCATCTTATAATTGATGTAATATGGTAATTATCAAAAATCAGTAGAATTTTGTCATGAGCAATTTTTGCCTGACTAATGTAATCTCATTGTTTTGACTGGGATTTTTCCTAATAGATTGTGGGATAGCTTCACAAATAATATATCTTGACTTCACTAAAACATTTGACAAAGCACCCCAATAAATGTTAATCACTAAGTTATTAAGTTGCCCCTTGGCATAATAATTAAGTGAATTTGTAGATGGCTTGAAAATAGTTGAAGAAATTCCAATTTATTAACCTTCACTATATGAAGGTTGATACATCTAAAGCAAAATATAACTCAATTCATGGCTTCGTGGCATATACTATCTTTTATGTGTCTAAAGGGAAATCTAGCATATACATAAAAGGGCCATGTTAACTTTATCTTTCCTATTTCCATAAAAATAAAAATCTGATGTCTTCACAGCTATACTTGGGGAACAAACTACAAATTTATGATCTAAAAAATAAAGAATTTTATGTGATCTTTGTGAAGTGCAATAAATGTGAGAGGTATTCTTTCTGGATACGGACAGGAATAGCCCAAAACAAAAATCTGTTCACAAATGTTAATCTAATACTGTTCTTTTATTTATTAAACTCTATGTTATCTATTATTAACCTTCACAGCATTTCAGGTTTTCTTTGAGATCAATTTGACAAAAATAGAATAAAATTTATTTGCTTGCAGATTTCAGATTAATGTCTTTGAAAGAGAAGCACAGCTGTGTCATATAAATTATTATTACTAACAAAACCAGCATTAATTTTTGTTAATGTACTGAGAAATCATTCAAGTTAAATGAAGAGTTTTTGCCAATAGGACTTTACAGCCATTAGAAGTAAAAATGGTTATCCATAATTCTTTTTCCATAAAATTCTAAACAGATTCTGTTCCATAAAATCTACATCTAAATTTTATAATATTAGTTTCTAATGTTAGTTGCCAAGCTGCACTATTTAGTTGGCAAGGATAATGAGCAGATCTAAGAATACTTGTGTTATCATTTCTTGAAACGTTATTGTAACACTTATTTTTAAAAGACTAATGTTCCTTTTTATTGTATTTGTTTTAAAACTTCTAAATACATGTAAAATATCTAAAGGCAGCATGTTTTTAAAAGTGAATTTTTCATACATGAATCATTAAAGCAATCATGTTTTTGTAAGGAGCAACTTTCTCCAACCTGGCGGTCTTCAGATGGATTATATTTCCAGCTGAGAATTCTGGAAAGTGTAGTTTAAAGCATCTGGAAAGCATAGCTGGAACACAACTATTTTTCAGAACTCTACGGATAACTCAATACGGTAACTGAAAACTAATCATTCAGTAACAATTCAGTTAATGAATTGACAGTGACAATCAGTCTTTTATCACTTTTCGGAAAGAGAAAAGGCACTGTTTACTAGAGACAAAAAACCCATATTTCTCAGAGATGTATGATTTTTAGTAAATTGTCTCTGAAGGAGGAAATAAATTTATATGAATAAAATGATGGTGATGATCTCTAGAATAGGAAATAACTAACTCTAAGATCATTTTTTAAAGTTTGTAGCCAATAGTTCTTTTTCTAAGAACTGGTGCTTGTTGGCTGTGAATCAGTCAAGTTTTACTAATCCTCCTTGTGATTGCTTAATTCATTCTTATCTTTAGAAAATGTATATCTGAGATTTATAACGTTAGATTTATTTCATATTATCTTCAAAGTCTTCATGGTCATTTTCTCTTCTGCACTGGGTTAATAATGCTATATAGATTTTAGAAGGACCATTCTGATGCTTTCAACCTCTAAAGAGTATTTTAATGTCCACACTTAAGAGCACAGTAAACCTTGTGAAATGCTAACATAAAATTCAAAAATGATATTTTTGAAGGGCATTAGGGAAGGCTGAAATAGATTTATAGCTATTTCCTAAATGTATTTCAGAATGAAGAAAATGAAGAAAATTTCACAAGATTGAACTATCCAAAATGATGTACTTTGCTTATGGTAATTAAGTGATTCATTTAAAAAAGGACATTTGAAAGGATTTTTTTATTTTGTTAAAGTAATAATAATATCAATAGGATAGACTTGAATGACAGTAACAGTTTAGATTTAGATAGCTTAACTGCAGTGTCTTTCTTGCTGCAGGGATTGTTGCTAAAGCCAAAAGTTATAACATGCTTTGTATTCATCTTAAACCAAAATTTTAAAAAAGCTTTCCAATATAACTATTTCCATTAAACTCTGTAAATATTAACTTTGAACATTGAAATGTAGCTACGGCAATAATTTTGCACCAGAGGGTAACAAAATGTATGGATTCACTTATATAGATATGCAAAACTTCTTCAACCCTTTTTATGGATGTTTATTCTTGACAAGAATGGGCAAATGCCTACATGTTTGCATGAATAAGTCTTTGAAAGTTAATCTGCATGCTAATTTGGATCATTACATTGTTTTGCATGGTGCTATATTAAAAAGAATAAAAACCTGGATGACTGAAAGGCTTCTTGCCCTTCTAGTGCTCATTCAGATTTTTACAGTCTGCATATGTAGCTCCTATTCATTGGTTTTGTTATCTTATTTGTATTATTAGTGATTTTATTGTTATTATTATTTTATATTTGGATTCTACTATGCTATGTTAACAAATGAGCATGATCATGGAAGGAATAAACATTAATAAAATTTTGCATAATATTTATTTTTCCATTGTCTGCCAGCAATGCAATGTCTATTATTTTATTATTTTATTTTTTTTAATTTTTTATTTATTTAGTTTATTTACCATCCAGAGTCATTTTGTTATGAAATGAGTGACAAATGCAATAAAAGCAAACAAGCAAACAAACAAACAAATAAACATTGCAATCCTATTAGGAAGTGGGAAAATAAACATTATGCAATTATTTGGTGTTCAAGAATATATGGTTAAACAAACGTCAGTGTTATTCCAAATTTCTCCTTTTCACATGAAAATAATTGGCAAATGAACCATGAAACCTTTTAAAGTAGACCAGGTCAAGAAAAATATTTCCAGGGTTCCAGGTATGTCACTTTATTGTTGTGAGGCATAGTAATATAATGGTAGCCTCAAGACTTTACCTCTGCTCCCTCTTATATCAAACAGAATCAAAGCAAGCCTATTTTGAATTTATTTCTCACACTTTTACTTTTAACACAACAGACTTGTCGTTTATTACCCTAAAAAGTTCTCCATACCTTTGTTAAGGTTATCTCTGCAATCTTGACAACTTTAAGTTGGGTGGACT
>JANHFO010001994.1:75098-88993 GCA_032468095.1 Pareas carinatus | reverse complement strand
AAACCCTTTCCTTCTCCCTCCTCCCCAGCTCCCACCCTCTCCCCTCCCCCCTCTAACTCACATTCTTAAGATGATTATATAGGTGCAGTTGTTCCTTCCCAAAATATCAGAATATAATCAATCAATCAGAATATAATCAAATAATCAACATGTTTCAATTCATTTTCTGGTATAATGGTAATAGCAAATATATATTATACTGTCATGAAGCTCTGCAAAAGGGACAAAGTACAGAGACACTTGTAATAAAATATACATTTTAATGCAAACTCTGGCTGTTAAATATTGTTTTGTTATTGTGTTGCAAGTATAAAACGGTAGTTTGTCTTTTGAGGAATGCTTCGTGATTTTGATAGTGACCTATCTGAAAATACATGCTACTTTGTGTATTTTGTACTCAAACACAACGATATTGAACAGTTCAAATTCTCAGCCATGAGCATCTAGCTGAAGATTTGATTAATTGTTGTGGTCTAAGTGCAATACTCTGCAATTCCATTAAAAAATAATAATAATCAAGGACTTGCTTGTCATTTTGTGGAAATAAATAAAGGTTTCTAATACAAAGCTGAATAAAAATTCTCATAGATAAACTACATTATAATTTTGACAATATGTAATGCATTATAGTATTAAATATTCGCAAAACCTCTTCTCTTTCAGAATAATTGCAGGCAACATCTAGGTTTCAGAGTCTCAAGTGCCTGAGTCAACCCTCCTTTTTCTCACATATCTACTCTTCCACAACCAAGAGCTTGAAATGATTGCCTAAACTTTCTTCACTGGAGCTATTAATATTTAATAGTATTTTAACTGAAGGAATGTGAATAACGTATGTTCTTTTCTTGCAATACCCACTCCTCCTAAACTTCCTCCTGTCTTTACAGTGTCCGAATTTCTCTAATATTCACTAGTAGAGTTCAAATAGTCACACATCAGTATGAAGAGCTATCAAGATAGGTAGTTATTTTTGCTTAATTAAAATTCACTGAGGTGAAAATCATTAGCACGGTATTAAAACACACACGCACGTACTCATATCCTTTAGCCTATTTGGCATGGGTAATAACGTTTTGTTTTTAACTCCATGAGAATAGTCTCTGAAGGTCTGGATGAAGGTTAACTCACTGGAAAGAAAATAAACTCAATTTCTGGAACTTCCTTTTCTCTTTCACAGCTGCAAGAATATTAAATAAATATTGTGTATATCTCTGTCTTTATTTCTTACAAACACATGATTATGTAACTGTTTTGAAACACTGTCTCTACTAAAAGTCTGCCTATAAAAATCAGATATAAAATATGCATTGATGCAAATAGGACACATTTAACATTAAAACAGAAATGAAGCAGGGAAACTTTCAAACCTGTGAGCAAACTAAATTCTGATAATAAGGGTTGCTGTATCAAGCCAGGGAAAGGAACCCTTCTCGATAGCACAGTATTCAATAGGTGAAAGGTACTAATTGAGTAGTATGTACAATCTATCTTTAAATGTTCTGTGTATTTAGCAATGAGGAAAGAGTTTAGAATGGGTTGTGTTGCTGAAGAATTCCATTTTGATTTCAAAATCTAAACAGGATGAAATGAAGCAGTTTTTGTCGACGATGGCTTATTCTTTGATCGGCAAATGCATATTGCAAAGAAACTCTTGGATGAGTCCTAATGATCAATACATTTGAATACATTTGAATATGATTTCATCACTCTAAGTGCATGCAATCCAAAACCCTGTTTGTTGCTTAGAATCACTATTTATAAGACAGGATCACCTGTTTAATACATAGTGATGGCCATTCATTGTTTGTGTTAGAGATATTACGGTCTGCTCCCAATCAATTTGGAATCAGCATTCTTTTTTTGCCAGATGAAATTTGATTACTCTGCAGATGAATTTTTAATCTTAAATGAGCCGACCAACATCATTAGTTGATTTTTGTGTGACAGTATCTTCTGGATAATTTCTCATATTATTACTCTCTAGAATGACACAGCTGAGACAAATCAAGACTCAGAAAGACCTAAGCAGAAGAAGCAAAATGTATTTGTGCTAATGCATGTGTTAGACTGTACCATTTCAAGCAGCAAAACAAATAAACGTTCATATGCTCCACGAAAAGTCTAAGGGTAAGGCAAGATAAAATAATACTTTATGTGCTACAGTTCGAATGCATTCATACTTGTATTCTGTGGCCTAAAGCAATTCAAGTGAATACAGATGAAAAGAGCAAGTACTTCATTCAATTGATGGCATTAATCAGATCTATGAATCAACATGTTTCATATAATGCTTTATTATATGCATTAGAAAAACAATACTTGATCTGCAGATTTTTTTCTTTCTTTTTTATTTTTAATATGGAAAAACTATAAACCCTTATGCTCACAATATCGTAAAATCAGAAGCTTTGTACACATTGGGCCATAATCTGTATAAATTATTCATGAATATTTAATAGACCTTCCCTGATGCATGTTTTTAAAATTCATATTCCTTTGATACAAACAAACTAAAAAACCCTTTTATCATGATCTACACACAATATTTAGCACTGTACAGTTTTTGGAATTTTTGGAGGACGGCTTTTTTAATATGACTAAAACTAATGACACCATACCACGTTAGCATTCATCCCACTATATAGGAAAAATGCAAATTTTATAGACAAAGGCTTTTACAACCTTAAGCATTGACCATTCCTATATTTATTTTATATAGTAAAGTTAAAAATGCTACAATACAAAAACAGTTTACTGAAATAAAAATGGCAATCCTTTGTCAAGTTTATTTTATTTATTTAATATATAAATAAAATAAACTTGTTATTTATCATTGTTATTATTGGCCTGCATTGCAAAATATATTTACTCTATATACTAATATCATCAGTTTAGTATCTCAACAAGCCTGGTTATTACAAGGTGAAGATGTGTTCAACATGGTAATATCAAAACAAAGAACAAATAATATATTATAGTCAATGTAATAAAGGTAGAAAAGGAGAAGATAGGGCAAGGAGAAGCGAAAGAAGAAGCTGGATTTCATCTGTTCAGCCCTGCTTTTCACAATATTATCTCCAAAATTACATTGCATTGAAATCCAGTCCATCTGCTTGCTTTTGTGAAAGTAGTCTATTAAATCTTTACTACATCTTTTAATTATATTCTCTGAAGCTGTCTGACAATCCTTGAAAAATAGTAGTGCTTTATGGAAGGGCAGAAAGTGATTGCTATGTATGCATCACATACATCTGTGTAAATACATTACTTACCGTATATACATATAATATACTTACATACCTGTGAGTGCACATGCATAACATTTCTGCATGACCTAACAAACTTTAGCAGTACATGCACATAATTTTGTAAAGTGTGGGTAAATTCTGCAGATTATTTTAGACTGCAGAATTTACTAAAGCGTTTTGATGCTAAATAATAGTAGCAGGATATAGGCGAAGGAGTTAGAGGTTGCAAAATTAGAGCTTTAATGTCATAACTTTTTTCAGCTACATTTTTTAAAGTTATTGTTATCCTTACTAGTATTCGTTGTTTTATTTAGAGGCTATAGTAGCAAAAGTATGAATATGGAGAAAAAGCAGAAATATGAAGCAATGTGATTATCGATTTCACTAGTATTAGGAGTCAGATACTACAAGTAGGAATTCAGTAAGAAGGCAGATTAAGAATTTTTGGGAGGTCATAGTTTAAACAACTTAAAGATGAAGCAAAGTAATCTCATTAAGTCAATACAGTAAATCAGAGGAACTGTCCTCCTTGATAAGCCCTACAATAAAACTAGAATGCTTTGCTATTTTTAATTTAAAGAAAAATATGCATATTTCATGAAAGAAAACAAATAGCAAGTATTACAAAATTAGAGTCTATATTACTATACATAACTGAAGGTTTGCTATATAACTGGTTGAAAGCATTTCGCGCATGTTTAATTATTAGCACAATAAACAATGTATTGTTTCAGTTTTTTTAAAAAAACACTTTAACCCTTACAATAAAACAGTTTGGGATGTATTGCTGTTTTTAATTGAAAGAAAAAGATGCATATTTTGTGAAAGAAAATAGTATTGTAAAATTAGATTCTATATTGTTTTACATAATTAAATGTTCTGCATACAGATGGTTTGAAGCATTTTTGGCATGTTTTATTATTATTGTAGTAGTCAATTATTATTAACTTTTAAAAATAATTGGTGATAGGCTTGTGCAAACTATTCAGTGAGATACTTAAGTGTAACAAATAAAGGAAGCTTATGCAGCAGCAGAACACTTGAAATAGAGACATTTCAGGTTGGTATAGTGGTGTTGGATGGAAGCTAATGATAACAGTCTTTGAGCTGGGTTAACAAAGCAGCCTTGATTCTCTCAGATCTTGATGTTCTTTAGTATTATTGCAGCATGTGCCTACTATATACAGTCAAGAAGAAAGAAAAACGGATGGAATAGGATAGGATGACTTACATTCATTAAATCCTGAAACTCACAAGAAGATTTTTTTGAAGATGCTATTTCAAGAATTAAATTAGAGAATCTGAAATGATATAATTGCGAATGTTTTTGTGCCTATGTGTATAGCAAATGATTAAAACCTATTTATAAACACCACTATGGACAATGATTTCTATTTTATTTTTTTAAATATTATTTGATATTTTGATTTCTGAATAGCAAAGTACAAAATCAAAGAGATTCATATTAGATTGTTAATGGAATAGCTTCTTCATTTCCAAGGTCTACGTTCCTGTTTGACAAAGGAGGACACAGACAACTGGAAAAGAAGATAAATGGAGGGGAAAGAAGAACACACAGACTGCATAATTTCTTGCATGTGTGACAAACATTACACCGAAAATCTGCAAAAGCAAAAACAGTATCTAGGCCTATAAGTATATTAAACTTTTTTCCAGCCTCCGAAAAACTGGTTTTCAATCATAACATGTTTTACAGATTTGAAGAGCTTGCCTGAAATCAATTGCTAGAGTCAGGAAATAACATAAATCTAGACTGTCGAGTCTGTCTTTGGACAAGGGTAATAAAAAATCCAGACAATTTGCAAGATCACAGCACATGAAAGTTTGAGTGACTATTCAACCTCCCCACCCCCCAAAGATATTCAAAAAGTCGGACAATATTTGATTTTAAAGCTATGTCTGCCGGACATATCCTTCTATTGCTGGGTGTCTGATAATCCTATGTATTCTATGTTTATTACCTCTTGTTTCTAGTGCTGATTGGTTGTGTGCCATCAAGTGGTTTGCACTCCTAGTGATTACCTAAATCCAATCGATTTTTTCTCCATGAAGATATATCCCTAACCTGGTCTTTCAGTCTTCCAGTGGTATACTCATAGCCACTCTGAGTTCATCCAGTATTCTACTGACTGTTCTTTTCTTTTTCGTTCCTTCTACCATTCCAAGAGCATTGGAGCCTTTTCCAAAGAACTATGCTTTTGCATAGTTTGACTGAAGTTGACTAATTTGAGCCTGGTCTTTTGTGCCTCAAGATGATGTATTCGGTGATCCATTAGTTTGTTTCTAGGCTGCCCATAATATTCTCAGGAGTCAAAGTTCAAAAGCATCAATACTTTTCATATAAAATTATGTTGCAATCTCTAGTACGGCCCCTTTTATTGGAGGAGGCAATTGTCTCCTTTTCNNNNATATCTATATCTATATCTATATCTATATCTATATCTATATCTATATCTATATCTATATCTATATCTATATCTATATCAGAAGAGTATTTCTTGACTGGTTGTTTCTGTACTGTTGATGGTTTATCCTAAAAGCTATTCACTAGTTTTCCATTTTCGTTGTTAATTTTAAGGCTGTTTTTTTTGGCTGCAATCATTAATTTTATCTATGTGTTGAATAAATAAGGGGAAAGAATATACCATTGTCGTTCTCCTTTGTCAATCTGGAGTGAGTCTGTTTCACCATGATTTGTCTGTACTGTGACTTCCTGACCTGGATATAACTTTCTTATAGAGGACACTTTATTTGAGCACATTCCACAGCTGATATGATTGACACACTCAAATGTTTCCAATATTAGCAGGAATTCCTCACATTGTAGATTTTGGAATGCAAAATGTATACACTAAAAATGCAAACGAAATATGTAATTGGTCTCAATAATATGCATATTTCTCCTTGCAATCGTCTAATGATCTCTGGTAAATTACAGATAGATTTAACTTTTCTCTTGGGAGAGATCAAGTCAGAAACCTCCAAGAGAATATATTTTCATTATGAGAATTTACAAATTGGTGTAGACTTGGAGGGTGTCTCTCATCCATTAGTGTTTAACTTGGAAGATATTTTCACTGTAGATTATATTTACATGTACAATAAATAGAACCATTTGGGATTTATTTAGGTAATAAACTCAACTGGGAATGTGCCTTTTTGAAATAAAGGCAGTTTATTCTGAATATATATGATTTCACGGTAATTATACAATTCTATATACAAGTCTGCTCAGATGTCAGATACATTGAATTTACTGGAACTTACTTTCTACAGAATGGAAAAAAGATTGATAAGTAATTTACAATCTTTCTATACAAAATTATAGAAATGAAATATTATCAGTATCCAGTTACAGCCACATTATTGTCATAAATACTATCTTGTATCTGAGAAACAATCAAGATATGCCAGTTTATGCATTGATTGTTCTATTTTTCCTTTTTCTATTGAACCTTTATAGTAGTAGAGGTTTCACTGGTGAAGGTAACATGTTTTTCTGTTAATAAACCAATCAATAACTGTAGCAGGATAAATATATTAGGATCAGAACTGGAATAGTAGGTAAAATTAATATAAACAAACCTTTTTATTCCCTGTTCATTCTACCTTAAATAAAATGCAGTTATACAACTTTTAAATCTGTTTTTCACATCTCACAAAAAACAATTGAAAATCTAAATTCACATTACAATTCAGATGAATAATCAGCAATCTGCAGAACCAATCTTACTAATAAGCAGAATAAGGGAACAGATTTAAAGTATTGTGAAATGGATATACAAAATGTGCTTTTTTGCAAGAATTGGCTTTATCTTATGTATCATTACTTCAAAGGTGGAAGAGCACCATTTCATCAAAGCTATCTCAGTAACCCATGAGGATGAAGTGAAAAGGAGAAAAGAAACATTTGTCATTGTAAAAATAAGTTTTTAGAATTAGGGGCAGGTTTGTCATAAACATGGAAATTGAAGTAATACAAAAACTAACTAGTTAATGACTGAAATTTATCTACCAGTGAGATCAACAGAGCAACTTTCTTGTGTGTGTGTGTGTGAGGGGGGGAAGTATTTGCATTTTCTTAGTATAAAAAGCCTCTTTCAGCAAAAATATTGTCAGTTTTCATTCGGTCTGCAAAAGCATTACCAAAAATGTTTTCACTTTTTAATAATCTGCAATATTTACTTTGAAATAAAGTTCAGTAGTCACCTTACTACAAAAGCTTGAAACATAGACCCTATTTCTTTCTTCAATTTTATTTTTATAGGTAGATTAGTCAGATAGGCACTGAGAGATATAAAAGCACGCATAGCTTTTCATAGCTATCTGATGTCTTGATCCTCCATCTTTGTTCTTTGTTATGAACATTTGTTATCTAGTTCTATCTTTCTAAATGCTATGCAATGCAATGCAATACAATACAATATATACATAAATGTATAAGCACACACACATACTGTGCTATGTGTTAAGCATAATTATATGGCATGAATACTGAAAAATCTCTGCTCTAGTGTTGCTTCTATTCATGTGTGAAAATATGTATGCAGACAATCTTAGACCACGTTTATTAAGTTGAAGAGGCTCTTTTTCTGATGTGTTTCCAATATGATCTAAAATGTGCTCCATATTTTAAATGTCCAACATTATGTATAGTAATGTAGTGCAATTATTATAGAATACATAATTAAAAAAAAACTTTTATTTGTCAGTAGTAACAGAAGAGAAAGCAAGTACTTTAAAAGATTACAGCCCAAATAAAGTATCCCCTTCCCTGCAAGATAGCTGTTAAGTGTTGTGGGGGAAAACTATGCAATTTTAGAAAACTGATCAGCCAGGTTTAAAAAGCATTGCATTTTGTGCCAATTCCAAAGAATATGTGATGTTGTTTTACATCAATAATTGCAATCTATAACAAAATTGCTTCCATTATAGCTCTGTATCCCATTTAAATCTTGGATATTGTCTATTTGCAATAAAATGTTAGCTGCAAATTATGATATATAGTCTCACAGCTGTTTTGAATCAATGATATTCTCAACATAAAATGGGGTTATTCAATATATTTTCCACCATTTTGATATGCAACTAAATGATAATCTATTTAGCTATGAATGCTTTACTGCTTAAAGTCATAAGCTTGAAATTGCTGATCCATGAATGGCAGCTGCAATATGTCACCTTCAATTTAAAATTTTAATGCAATAATAAGCATTTTATCTGAATTGAAAGACTACCTTGGCCGATTTTTATTAGGAAGAAATAATCAACTGAAAAGAGCCTTCTAATTGTTAATTCCTCTCTGAACAAGGAAAGGACTTGAGTTTAGCTCCATGCAGTTGTTCACAAGGATGCCACAAGACAGCAGTTTCCACTGATTTTAGAGCTCTGGGTGATGAAGAAATAGCAATCTTTTGACTCACATTACAGAAAGTGTCATCGCCAGTGTCTTCAAATCACATACTTAATTTCAGAATTTTTTTGATAATTGCTTTTTAGATACATATTGGAAACCTTTGGATCAATACATTTTATACCACTGGATGATTTTCCTTTGAACCTTAGTAAAAAAAGTTTTAAATACCAGTTTATAGATTTTAAAAATATATATTTTTGGATGAACAGCAAAAGGGTGATTATAACTTTGATTTTGAAAAGTTAAAAATGAATTTGAAATAACATTTTAGAAATAGTTATAAGAATTCATCCCATGGAAAAATGCTCTAGTTTTGAATTCTCTTAAAAAATATATGAGACCTTGAACGCTGGACATTTAAGTGAACCAGAAGGAACTAAAATTACAATTAAAGGAGAAGAACACTTAAATTAATTAAACTAATACCAAATTGAGCAACATATTTTAACATCCAATGCACTGAAGGATATTTTTAAACAATTGACCCAAATGTTAACTTTGGAGCATTTGCATCTAGAAATATAATCAATGTGAAGATACTTCTGATCATCTTTGGTGGACATGTAAGAAAGATAAGAACTGCTGGGGTAAGATTTGTATTTTAATTAAGAGAATTCTTAAAACATATGTACAATTGAAGCCAACAACGTTCCTTTTAAACTTGATGGATAAACAGATTGAAAGAAAACACAGAACTTTGTTTTTATATAAGACAACAGCAGTAATACTTTTGTATGCAGTGCTGTGGAAATACATACCCATTCCAAAAATGGTACAATGGATGGTAAAGCTAATGAAATTCGTTGAGAAAGCAAAAATGACTGTTTTGATTTCAAATAGAGACTTTGTCTGCCTTTGTTTCTACCTGGAAACCACTTTTGGACTTTTTTTTATTGAAATGGAAAGAAATAAAACTATCATTTAAAGATTTTGTTAAGTTTTTTATATTTTATTTTTTGTTGAAATTTAATGCAGTTTTTTTTAAAGAGAGAGTTCGCATCTATAGACTGAGTTTAAAAGATATTATGGATTTACTAGACAAAACTGAGACTGATCTGAAAGTGGATTTAAAAATGACAGGTTTGGGGAAAAAAGTTTCATTGAACATACAAATGAAATGGTCTGATGGCTTAATAACTAAAGGAATAGACAAATAAACCAAAAGATTGACCAAGATAACTTTCCTATATTGGATTTACAAAAGACAGTTGTTAAAGCTTTGAAGAATTTTGTGATAAGGCACAAAGAAAAAATGAAAAGAAATCAAATTATGGAACATTATTTGAAGGGAATAAATATCAAGATTATTAAAAGTAAAAGAGAAGGAATATAAAGCTTATTTAGAATAGATATGTGATTATCTCTGTTAACCTTCTATTCCTGAATCAGCAAAAGACTATTAACAGAGATAATCACATATCTATTCTAAACAATGAGGCTTTAAGAATTTATTTATAGAAAGGAGATTATATATGGAAAGAAGAGATAATTTATGCTATATTAAAAGGTGATATTACTAAAATTATTTATGATATAATTTCTTCATACTGTATATTTCTTTTTCTTTACTACACTCTGATTTTTCTTTCTTTTCTACTTTTATATTTTATTATTATATTTATTATATTCTTTGCTGTATTTTTTATTCTTTTATTTTGTTTATTTTGCATCAGTTTTTGTCATTTTCATTGTAATTTTAATAAAATTACTATAAAAGAAAAAAACAAAAACTTTAGTGACAGTTTAATAAACTATAATATCCAGACTGATAAAGTTAAAACAAAATCAGGTAGTAGTAAGAAGAAAATGAATATTTATTTTGAAATTATTTCTGTCTAAACTAATTAAATTAGACAGCTGACCAAACTTTTAATGGTTTTTAGAACATCATAAAAGTATAAAGACTTGTATAGGTAACCTTAAATAGTTATGGCTTCCTAAAAGCATTTTCTACCGTGTTGTGGATAGGCAGAATATCCTTGTCTCTGCTGCCAAATCTGTCAGTGACCATGATAATGACACAAAGAAGGATTTTCACTGGTACTATCAAGGAAGTCCAGCCCAAGAATGACATAGAACAATCCATACAAAGTTTAGTTCTTTATTTGCTTATACCATACAGATAGAATCTTGTCAAACTAAAACCATATTACTCTAACCCTAACAGATATACCCTGAGATATTCTAAGTAGCAGTTATACTAAATCTCTTCCTCTTCTTCTGATCCAGTTCTGTGTTGTTTCTTGCTCGACTTCCTTGAAATATGAGGGAATATGTTTCCTCGTTCCTGGCAAATGGCCTCCACATGGTAGTCCATCGAATCATGTTTCCTTTCATAGAAATAATCATCACATCACAGCATTAGTCATCAGAATTTCAGGGGAAGGTAGAATTTTATATGCCTTCTAAAGCAGCCCCCATTCCCAATTCTACTAAACTCTTCGTAAAAATAAAACAGACAACTTGAAGTATTGGAACCCACCGAGTTCCAGGGTCCCACTGACTTCCATATATATGAAATGCAGTGATCCCATCACATTCACTATAATCATCTATCTAGAAGATTTTAGTAAGCTGGTGCCAAAGAATTAAGCAATGTCCCTGATTATTAAGCATCAACTGGCCAAAATCTTTAGCACCAACTGATCAAAACACCAGACTGAAGAACCTGGGAAAGTGTCTCTGGTTTCCATCATTCTGGCACCAGTTTTCCAAAATGTCTGGGCCAAAGTCCCAAAAGTGTTGGAGCAAGACTTACTGTGTAGGAGCTTTGGCCAACTACTAGTAGAAAGGTTTCAATGATTGGATGGTCTGATCAGGAATTGCCTTAGAATGCACTGTTCAGGGAATCTGCCCCCTCTTCCCATTTTGTTCAGTTTGCTCAAATCTCCTGACCAGTGCATCCAAGATTAGGAAGCCAATTAAAGAGAGGTTCCAGAGTATATTGTGTCAGAGCCTTAAAGCAGAAACATAATATCATTAAGTGGTAAATATTAAATGTAAGGTAAGTAAGTAAGTAAGTAGATTTGCAGACGTCAAGAGCCACAATATTGTCTCAATCTATACAGTAACTTAAAATGTGTACGAAAGATTGTTCCCACTTCCCAGTCTCTTCAAATTATTATGTAATAATAAAACTTCATTCTTATTAAAAGCCTAGGCAAATCTGACAGTTTGATAAATTAAAATATCCATATTCATTAGAATAGTGCTCAATGCTTCACAAGAGAAACTGCAAAAATCAGATAGTAGTGAGAACATCTCATCTTAAATGTGTTTTTGCATAATTGTCAGCTATAATTAAGCACAAAGATAAATTAGGTACATCCCTAGGTAGGGTACTAATATTTTAGCCCTGATCTATGATTATATAGGGCTTGGAAAGTTTCTAGCTTGGCTGACATAATGATTCTTGATCCCATTAGAATGCTGATTATACCTCTGAAAGAATTATTTTGGATAATGCCAAGATAGGTTTCCACAGATACTGCTCTTGAATTAGATGTCAAATTGCATAGTCATGAATATGTCAGTTTTATATTGACAACCATAAAATAGAAGGACATTTGTAGATAAAATCTTGTAGCATAGCAAATATTGCCTATAAACTGTATGTTGCCTTGAAGTGTCAGTCCTGTTAATTAAGATTTAGAAGTATCTGCAACACTTCTGTGGAACCTGAGATCAAGAATATTTAACTTACAAAAATTTTAGTATGAGTTGTTATAGCTTGCTGTGTGTTTCAGAGCACATCATTTTTAACTGCTGCAGATCTTGTCTGTCTGCTCTGTCTTGACCATTTCTGCCTTGGCTTTTGAATGCTAGTTAATGATGTTTCCTAGAATCTTAGAAATTCTACTTTATCCTGATTATATGTTTGATTTACCCTTTGAATATAGTTCACTAGTAGGAATATTCTTTTATTTTTATTGAACTGTTTTGTCTTGTGAATTAACTCAGAGTATACTACCGGTATTAATGTATCACTTATTGAAAGCCAACAGAGCATAATTAATTTGTGGGATTTGTTACTACAAAGATGTTGCAATGGTTACTAAACTGGAAGATTTTTATAAACGTTGGGTAAATTCAAGGAAAAGAAGTTTAATGAGGTATATATACGTGAGTGTAAGCTTCAGCTGGTATAGAATGCAGCCGTGCAAGCAATTCTTTGTGCCCCAGGGGTGACACATGTAACACTTTTACTGTGCAAGTTGCATTGACTGCCAGTTAAACCTTTAAAGCCCTATATGACATGGAACAAGATTACCTGAGGAAATGTCTTATTCTCATCACATTGGCCTTTTATACCAGATCAAGGCAGAATTCTGAATTGTAGCTAAAAATAAATGGTTGATTTAGAAAAAGTGAATGCAGTTTTTGCAGAAAGACTAAGGAAGGTTTTAAACGCATATATTCATGATCATCAATCTGGCTTTCTGCCAAAAAGACTAAGGGATAATGTGAGAACTGTTTTGAATATTATTGAATATTTACAATATCACAATGAAAAACAGGTAGCTTTAATGTTTTTAAATGCAGAGAAGGCCTTTGACAACTTAAATTGGGCCTTTATATTTAAAGTTCTCAAAAAAAATGGACTTTGATGGAAATTTTATCCAAGGGCTCAAAGTTGTTTATATATTGCAGCAAGCAAAAATTGTTATTAATGGCAATCTAACTAACTCATGCGGAACTCAAAAGGGCAATAGACAAGGATGTCCCTTGTTTCATTTGCTGTTTATCTTGGTGCTGGAAGTTATGAATAGAGATATTAAGCAAGATGAGAAAATAGTAGGTATAAATATTAAGAAGGAAGTTTATAAATTGAGGGCATTTGCTGATGATTTGAATATATTCTTGCAAGATCCAAAAAATAACATAGAATATTTGATAAGGAAGCTAAATTAATTTGGGGCTCTAGTGGATTTTAACAAAAAATAACAATGCTGACTAAGAACATCACCTCACAGGATAGTGATATACTGACTAAAACATCTGTCTTTAGAGTTGAGAAAAAGGTAAAATGTTTGGGATCATGTTGATAAACTCAAACATATTTTTTTTCTAAAATAACTATGTGCCTCTCTGGAATGACATCAAAACGGATTTAGTAAGATGGGATAAATTACACTTATTTATTTCATTTATTTATTTCATTATTTATACCCCGCCCATCTCCCCAAAGGGGACTCAGGGTGGCTTACAGG